>JAVLVB010001098.1:1074105-1087649 GCA_032876305.1 Orestias chungarensis
AACAACAGGAGATCTTACCAGTCTGTTGTTCTCAAACACGTCCTCCTTTTTGAGTGAGTCATAGTCTCTGGGAGAAGATTTAACAAATTAATACAGACGGGTTAGACACAAATGTAAAAAAGGTAATCAAAAGTAGAATTAAATGGGAAATGTAAAGAATTCAGTCAAACAGATTTACTCAAGACTAAGAAGATAATCTACATAGAAAACCCACATATGTGAAACACTTACATGAGATCCGGTCTGTAGTTGTGTATAAGAGCACAAAACGCCAGTCCGTTCCTGAAAGAAGTCGTCATGTTGGTGATGGCCACATCTCTGTAACCATCACATTGCAGTTTGCACCACTGCTCCAGTGCCTTGATGGCTGCCATGCTTCCAGTGCTACAGATCCCTCACAGTCAGACTCTGCAAGCGTTTGCAGACCAGCCAGAGGAAAGAGGACTTAAAAACAAAGCTTCCCTGCTTGGGGGGGGTGACCATGGGTTGTGTCGCTGCAGCTGCGTCCTGTTTCCTTGCTGCTGACTCTCTGGGTGTCTGTGGGTAGTGGTGTGGGTTTCTCAGTTCATTACACTAATTGGCTCTGACTGGTAGTCATTTAAAACAGCTGAAAACTCATCCTTAAAGGGCTATAGACAATATATGTATATAACCAAATATATATACTCAACAATTAAGGAATGTTTAGTTTATGTAATTGACTTTGTTAAGTGTAAAACCAACTCAGTGGAGCAGACATAAATTATGTCAATGTGTTGGAATAACACTAGTTTGCGGTTGATTACTCTTTCCGAAAGCCTCATTTATTATTAGCAACATATATTTTCTTCTGAGGAATTTCACAAACAAAGGCATACATTTTTAAGATAGTTTAATGTACTATTTAAAATGAACTTAATGATATTGGAAAACCATTGGGAACCATAATGTTTTAATTCCTGTTTTATATGAGCCAACAGTTTATGTCTCCAATGACCTATGTGATTTAGATAGTTTGATATCTGACAAGCAGCACAAAAATGCATTGAAGTTACCTTTAATTAAGATTTTAAATTCTATACTTAGACTGGGTCAGCACATAGACTTTATGTGAATCCTAAACTTGAGGTCTGGAAGTGTAACTGGGTTCAGTTTAGTTGATCTCTAACCATGCATTTTACTAAGAGTGTATATATTCTGACCCATTCAGTCATTGACACTTTTGTATGTATTGAGGGACCATCTGTTGTGTGTCATCAGCATATCTATTGTAAGTTATATTAAAAGCATTGGCACCAAGACTGCGCCTTAAGGACCTCAACATGTCGTAATTCATTGTGGTTTAAAGGTACAAAACCCAAACCTGATTCAGATGTCACATGAGTCAAATATTAGGTATTTTATGATTTGTTTGACCACATTTTATTTGGGTAGTAATCAGAAAAATGCACTTGCTACCACATCAGTTCACAAATAATAATTGTGATGAATGAGACTATCATTGTCAGACTAAAAAGATTGGGGACGTGAACATTTGCCATTATTGTACAAAAATGCCTGTCAAAAAAGTTTACATCTTACATCAATCCAGCTGTTTTCCAATCTATCTCTTCACAAGTCAGAAAAAACTGTCATAATAATGGTTATATTACAAGTTTGATATATAAAAAGTGTAGCGGGTACAAAAGATGCTAGAATAGCTGCGGATTCATTCCACGTTAATGTGAAATAAAAACCTCGGGTGTGACCCATTTAGAAAAGCAAACTCTGACCTACTGATCCCGTCAGAGAGAGTTCAAGCCTCTGAATCAGGGAGTGTAATTAATGTGAGACCAGAGCTTAATTTGGGTCTTTAAAATGTGAGCAACCTAAAATGACCTAATTCAGTCAATCTCATACAACTATTACTTATTTTCTATTGTCAGAAACTTTGACAATGGCTGCTGAAGAAATAAATTTCAAACAAAATTGCGCCTAAGAATGTTCGATTTTGTAAGTTTATTTTAAAACAATGTAGATGCAGACTGACTTGTCTTCACCACCCCATCTCTTCACTCTGTGGGCACATCTTCATGCCCAGGAGGGGGCAGTGTCTCACTGCACTGTTAGAGGATTTTGCTTATAGATAGTCTTTCAAGAGGATTTGAACTAGAATCAGTGAAGTCTTTTTCGCTTTTCTCTTCAAGGGGTCTTTTTTTTAACTTTTGCATTGTTTTATCCTATCTAGTGGATGGCTTTTTGAAAAGATGTTCAATATTGCTCTAAGTCTAAGGTGAGATCTGTGATAGGACAATTAAACATTTGGTGATGATTAGAATCGGAATTATCATGCACTGTGTTTAAAAAGTTTTGTACCATCAACAAACAGAAAAAGAAGCTTCAAAGATTGTAAAAAAAAAAAGTAGACAGTTGTCTGTGGGACAGTATACAGTAGGAAGAGAATTCATGGTTTCATTTTTTAGCTATTTCCACATTTTCCTGAGAGGACTGTGCTCATACATGCAGACATCCTGGCTGTAACCTAAGAGGTCAGGGATGTCATTAGTTAACTCATTTAGAACTTACTCGACTGTATCCCATTTTAGCTGTGCCCTGATGTCAACATTTGTCTTTGACATCTGATAGAGCCTCAGAATAGCAGTGCTTTCCATTAACATGAAATTAATCACATTTAAGATGTGCTGAAAATGTATTCATAGGCCTGAGTGAGGTAAAATCACCTTATCTTAAGTTGAAAGAAATCATTCTTTATTCTTTTTTTTTTGTGCATTGTGTTTCAAGAATTAATTTTCTTAAGTAATCCCCAAACCCATATGTCCAACATGACAATTTACACTCTATGCAGTTGTTATTTGGTTGAATTTAAATTATTTAAGGTGGCAGAAGAAAAAAACAACCAATAAAATTGGCTACGTGTAGCAAATAAACATAAACAAATCAGATAATTTTATCTTATATACCTGTTTACTAACATACTTAGCTTATAATTAACTTTACATTAATTCTTCTTTGCAATTTTATCTTATATGTAGCAACCTCCACACCATTGGAATAAAAGCTACACAATTGAATTCTACTAGGCTAAACAGTTTAGTATTTTGTATGTGTTTAATAATATTCGATGTCTCCTAGAGTCTGAGTATAAAATCAAATATCTTATACAAAAAATAAATGGAAATGGTACTTATTTTATAATTTCTTTTAGTGTAAATGTATTCACAAATTAACAGAAAGGTAAACATTGGTATGAAGTGAAAGTAAAGAATATTCCCTTTTTTATATGGTAAAACATCTGATAAGTACAGAGTTAATAGAAATTACAAAGTGAATGTATTCATAGTTTTATTGTCAGGTATTCAAAGCTAAGTGTTAAAATGTTTCTCTGGAAGTTAAAATAGTTTATGTACAGTAATAAGGAAAATTATATGTCACTCCGAGTGACATCAGTTTCCTGTGTTTGTCCCTGTAAATCACTGCATGACTTGTTTACAGTGCTGTGGATCTCAGCCTCGTGCTCTCTGGCTTTAGCCCGCAGATTAGCAATACTGCAGGAGCGGAGCTCCTCCGAACTGGGCCCATCCGGCCTCTCCCACTTCCCTAGCCTCAGGGTCACGGGTTGCTTCCGTACGCTCATCACAGAAGCTGGAGCTTTTGTCCACGGGCAGATCTCTTCTTCCTGCCGTCTCTCCCAAACCTCACTGTTGGAACTTTCTGTCTGAGTGCAATCTGTGCTCCTCTGCTCACGTATTCCATTGTCTCTTTTCATGATAGGACGAGTGAGCTGTCCCTGGATTTTCAGCTGCCGCCTCATCTTGGCTCGACGGTTTTGAAACCAAACCTTAAAGCAAATGTAAGAAAAAAATATGTCCTTTCATAACTGTTGATATACAAAATATTGGGTTTCACAGGGTTATTTTATACATAACCTTTGAAGTAATTCTTGAAAAAATAATAAATAAAATTATTCAGGTCACTTCAGAAATTCTACAACTCTAAAATATTGTCAATTGTCTAATAAAAAATAGTATTGCAATAAATGCAATAATTTGAATCAGTTATATCTTAAAACGTAAAAATCATATTTAAAAGGAAGAATTTCCACTTTTATGCACTATGAATGAAAAAAAGTTAATAGGTATCCCAGTCACACATTAATGAGGTTTGAGTTTTACCTAAATTACCTCTTGTTACCAATATTTTATTTCAAGAGAAAAATAGATATTTAATTGGACAATATGAAGGGGCAGGACTAGTAAAGTTATCACTGAAATGTGGTAAGCATTGTATACATTGTGTACTTTTTTAGATAGAAATGTCATTATGTTACACCTGGGGTGCAGAAGTTTAAATGTTTAAATCTTCATAAAATATTAAATAGAATCTAAAAGGTGGACTGAATAGGGGATTAATGTACCTTACTTTGAATGGCCATGATGGAAAAGAGACCGCAGGGCAAACAAACGCTCAGTTAGCCGCCTCGCTGAGTAAAGTCCTGCAGTTACATGACTGGAAAACATTTCCAGCAGACATTTAAAAGCACCAGTTACCTGGACTCTTGCCTCGATCAGATCCAGTCGGAGGGCAAGTGCCTCCCTCATAAAGACATCAGGGTAGTGGGTCGATTTGAAAGCCTTCTCTAGCTCCTCCAGCTGCCAGCTGCTGTAGTTGGCTCGTGCACGCCGTTGCTTTACTGGCCTCTGTTCATCTGGAAAGCACAGGACAAGCACCAATTAGACAACTGCCAACGGGTGAGGGAGAACTAATGGCCCTAGATTGGATAATTAGTGCAGCAATCACTAGACCCACATTAACACTGTTTGATAATTGATTGTTAGTTACGAGCTGTTAGACAGTCTTTTTGTAAACATTTACACTGATGCTCACAGACTGTCTTAAAAGCTGTTGGTACCAGTCTGGGTGCACCCTATCTCAGAAACTCCAACACCATAGCAGCACAATTATCTTGGCCAAATTAGCTGGGCGTTAGAACTCACCTTCGCTCTCCGTTAGTGGTCCTAGCCCCACCGCCTGTGTGGCCAGCAGCAGAGATTCTTTGCAAGACGCTGGCTGAAGATAATTCCTCAGAGATTCATAGCTAAAAAAAGGCCCAGGAATCAGAAACTGAGGTGGAGCGTTCAAACTGGCAGGGAACGCGGGGAAAAAGTGAGCTGCAGGAGAATGAAAAACGGCTGGGATGAGCGTGGACACCATTTGGCTGGGGCTAAACATGTCCTCTTGATTTAGAGTCCAGTGTCTGGTGATAGTGTGTAGATAAGGCCCAGATTCACCTTTAATATAGTGCTGCTCCAATGAAGACATGCATCCCAGCATCCGAGCTAAAAAAGCATACCTGCAAAAGCGTTCTCTGTTTGCTGCAGGCACTGCTGATAAATGTGGCCGAGGCACTTAGTGCAGGTAGAAGGTGTTGCTTAAAAAGTGAAGGTAGTACTTCAGTAGGGGGTGTCATCTTAGTTACCCCTCCTACTTGGTCACATTAAGCCAAACACAAGTCAGGACTTAGTTTATGAGAATGGGTTAAAAAAAAAGGCTTTATTTTTCTCCTTCACATCATTTAACCATCCAAATTTCCTTTATTAGTTATGGCTCTCCCAAAAACGTACAACCTACATAAACATTTAACCAACACAAAACCTGTTCAGAACATATTTATCTTCCTCAGAGTTCATTTGGGACAAGTTGAAACATCTTTGGTGTCTGAAATATCAGTGAGTAAGACCGAAGGCAGCTGAATCAAAGGAGAATCTATCTGAACCAACACCTGACCAGTTTCAAGGATATCAAGAAATCGTAAAAGCGCAGCAACGTCGACGTCATGAAAACGGTTGCTCAATTTTGTGGGATGAAAGCAAACAGAAGAGTAGCAAACCCTGAAAAACAGGTTACGGAAAAAAAAAACATAACAGGCAACAAACCTTTAGTTTAAAGGCTGCTTATAAATATTTGCTATTATCTATTCCTATCCATCCTGTTTGTTTTGGAACTTTATGTCTTCATGCATCTGTAAGTTTAAGCGACTGACATTTGGGTAAGCTCAACTTTCTAGTTTAAAACATTAAACTTGTATTTTTATTTTTATTTTTTTATTCTTGGCATCACATGCATTTATTATACTTACATACGTACATGCAGTGGTGATTCCTGCACAAATTAGGCCAAATTTGGTTTTACAGGAACTCAATGTCGAAGAATCCTGGAATCTCACTGCTGCAAGGCAGTGTTGACAAATGTGCAGCCCCAAAACGGCACATTTTTTATTGTCGTACTGTTAGTCACCTCTTATCTCAAGATCTTTACATGCTATGATACTATTGTAAGCATTGCAAGTTGTTTACAAAAGCCTGTTTTACCCGCTTGAGTGCAGTTGTTGAGTCTGGCAGAGTTGGTGTGGAAATTTTTGTTTTCGTAGATTTGCCAGGGATTTGTTTTCCTTCATAAAGGGGTTATATCTCTCTACTAGTTTGATAACTAACATAATCGTGATCAGACCCGCTGGGTTCCCTCGACTGCATGAACTACTTTCATTTACATTGTGGTTCTTTGCTGAAAAAAAACGTTTTATTTGTAACGAATTACTGCCTAACGCTTGAAGAATTAGGTTTTTTCATGTCTACACCTCAACACATTAACAGTCAGGACAGGAAGACTACTAACACTTTTCTTTCCCCATCTTTGAGCGAGACAGCTGCAGCTTAGTGCTGACGGATCTCTGATGAGACGATGAGCTCTGTCTGTGTGAATTAAACCCAGGTGTGTCAATTAATCCAGAGGCACAAACCGGCCGACAACACGCCTTCTCTGACTGCTCATCGGCTCAGTCGGCGGTGGAAACATCCAGCTGCCTGTGTTGTCACCAATAATACTAATACAAAAAATAGGTGAATAAATAAAACTTAAGGTGGCTTTGATCAGAAGAGGCAGGCGGTCAGAGCATCAGGTGAGTCACGGGATGGTCGTTCATCTGCACTCTAGACAAAGGGTTGAAACTCCATCACTCGTGTGGCCCTTTCATCTGCACCTGTTCAAACACTAAACTGAGGCCTCAGTGGACGAAATATGCTGCAGAGCAATTTGTGTTTCCTCAAATCTGGTTAAGACCAAGAGCTCAGATGGTTGGAGCTGATTTATCTTAAAGCATTTGTCTTGTATACTTCTTAACACTTTAATGTTTGTTTGTTTTTTTTCATTTTTGAAAAATCAAACGATTCAACTAATTCAAGATTGTACTGATGTATGAATTGTCCCCCGCACATGGTTTGGTAAGTTATTACTGTCTGGTTGGGTGGCTCTCTGCTCTCAAGCAATCATGAAATCACATGCAAACTGTCACATGCAGAATTTGCATTGCCCAGGTCCTCAATGTGTATCTGGAAAAAAAAAAATGAACTGACCAGTTTAGAATATTCTCTCCTGTAATGCAAACTTGGAAAATGGTCCTACTGAAATGTTATTTAAAAAATAAGATTTTCAATTTTAAAGTTAGTTTTTAGCAAGATGTCATTGATTTTTAATGATCTCCACAAGGCATGTGTTTTGGATGTGTAAGAAATGGATACATTAAATAATGCAACGCAGGGGGAAAAAAGGGGGTAGCAGCAAAGTTTGAAATGATGGCAAATACATTCAAATATAAGATGAAGTTAGAAACTGATTTCAACTAAATTCCAAATCAAAGTTGGGTATTCAGTCACGTTTCTTTAGATCATTTCAAAGATGTTAAAACAGTCCAAACATTGATGGATTTGATTACTGTTTTCATCCAGAAAACTGATCATTTCTAAAGTCAGTAATAGCTGTCAGTGGTAGGTATGAACTCCTCTTCCTGGGTTCTAAGTGGAGAGTAAAAACGAAACAGATTCTTCAAAGGTCTGTAAAGTCCGGAGCTGCATTTTACTCAAAATAACATAATTTTGCCATTACAAACAAGAACCCCATACGATAAGTTTACAACACTTAACTGATCAAAATATACATGTTAGAAAGTTACTGAGAGTCAGAAAATCTCATACATTTCTTTATTAAAATTATGAAGACTATTTATTGTTTCTTTCTTTTCTTTTGTTTGACAGGCATGGCAGAAGTGGTTTAATTATCTCCCTTCAATAGAAGATCTGGTATAATGGTGATCCTGAACAATGCATATTATTATTCTTTCTCATCTACAACTGTAGTACTTAAACTCATAAAACAAGCGTTCAGCCAAATGTCATGGAAAGATGGATGATTATCGTCAGTGCCGCTGTCATGGGAATTCATCTGTGTGGTGTTATTTTCAGGCTGGAGCAGCAATGAGCACATACTCAATATTTAATGAAAGTATAAGTGAGGCTCGAGGGTTGTCACTTATGCCTCTACTGTTTAATGATGTGTCACGTTATACTTATCGCATCGGGTCAATCTCGACTGCAATCACCACTATCATTGCTTTTTAATTCATTACAAATATTGGATAATTTTGTCTCAACTCTCCCCAAACATCCGCAACGCACTAATTTCTCAGATCTGCATTTGTGTCAAACGCGTGCAAAGGAAGAATCTATTGCTTGCAGCATGAATTGCGATAATTCAATCAACAAGCCTTAAATGTGTTTGAAACTCGGACAAACTGTGGATTTCATGGCTGAGAAGGCCCCTATGGCTGGTGCCTCACTCTCCCTGGTAATAGTATCCCAGAGTGAACAGGTTGATTGTTTTAGTCCTGGATCACTGACCATGGGTTAAACCTGAGTGCTCGGTCTGCGTTTCATGTCAGAACCTTCAAGGGAAAGCGGCCACAATCCAAGGGCAATCACACTTGAAACATCAAAGTGCGGGAGAGAAGAGAGGCGAGAGAAGGTCTGCCATTTTTTTTTTTTCCTCTTTCCTCATGCGATCCAAGCGCAACTCAAGCGTGGAGGAAGAGGAGATGATCTAAGACGAGGGCGCCGTTGAGAGGAAAACGGAGAGCGGACAGATGTGCACGGGCAGGTAGTGGCACATCGGGGGCCTCTTCTGCAGACGCGGAGAAGCCTCCACTGGTCGCATTCCTGCTTGCTGTCCGTTTTCACGTTTCAGAAAAACACAAGTAACTCAATAATGCGCAAATATCTCTGCCTAGAATATTTAGGTACCAAATGTCCCTAAGAGCTTTTAAGACCTTTGACATGAAAGGAAAAAAAAACATGCATATTTAGTCCACTAGCATAAAATTACAAATTGTTAGTTTACAACACTTAATTGCTGTCAAGTAATTTTACATTAAAAATAATTAGTATCTATTTTTGGGGACTATGTTTATGTATTATCATTTGTTTTGTTATGTAATCAAACACTGTTAAGACAGCCAATGAATACAAAAAAAGAAAATAAAAAAAATAGTAATTAAGGGATATGTGGTTTATCAGGATAAATAAGAGCTGAGGTTGTTAACATGTCAGTAGCCTGGGCCTCCTGCACTCCCTCCACGCCACTTCCTTGTTACCTGTCACTCATCCCTGTTCCGCCTCACTGCTGTCCAGCCAATGCGATGCTGGCGCCCCACCAAGGTCCCAGGCTGCTACGACTTGTGCAAGTCGGTTGATGGATAACCATAAACAAGAGCTTTTAAGCTGGTCATAGGACACCATACAGGTGCAATTAACACATCAAACAAAAGGAGCACTGAGAGATGAGATATGGTCGTGCCGGACATAATTGGGTTTTTTATATACATTGAGGTTAATTACAGGAAAAAATGTAAAGATCCATATTCAATAAAGGCAGATTTGTTACATCATTCCACAGGTGAAGCTTATTTGTGTGCATCTTAAACGCTTTCATGTGTTAGTGTCTGCATTTTAGAGGAAACGTTAACCTACTTTGACTTGTTTGATGCATGGATCTATCACATATTTAAACTGACATGTTTTTCTGACCTAACACTTTGGGCATGTCTTTATCAACACTGGGATTTTGTTTATTTTCATTTTTTCTAGATTTTCATCTTTATCCTGCCACAATCCTAAAACAAGAGGAATCGGCACTGTGAATCAGTGCGCTCTCCAAAAGACTGTTTTGGTCGGTGCGCTTGTCAGCAGTTATCAGCATGGTTAGTTAAACATCTATTGAGAGAGATCCATTTTCTGTGTTCATGCCAGAGTTGACGCTTTCTTCCGCCTCGGCTCTGAAGTTTTTCAGTTGAAGTCACTTGTACTTTAGAGAAACAAGCCAAACGAACCCGTCACAGCAGAAGCTTCTTAGCCTTTAATTTGCCAACTGCGGCTAAAAATCGGCGTGATGCATGTGACAGCTGTCTTCCATTCATGGGAATCAGAATAAAATTAAACCTTCAGGCCATTTTTTTTTTCTGCAGTCAAATTTGAGTTGAAGAATTATTATGAAAACAAAAATTAATGGTTTCCTGTTTCGATAACAAAATGGAAGTCTGGAGTTTCTACGATGCAAAATCTGCCTTTTGAAATGTATTACCTTATTATATTCAGACAAAACAAGACAAATAAAAAATCTGTTTTCCATGAATGTTTTAATTCACTTCATAGCTCATCCGATGTGGATGTTCAGGCTGTTGTACAGATGTTAAAGTCGTTTAGAATTATTCTGATTGGTTAAAGGAACATGGCAAACTTGTTGTACGACACATTCAGAATATATTTATGTCTACACATAAAATAAAAGATAAACAGAGAAATAATGAAGGCCGTATTAAGAAAAAAAGGGATCTATATAATCTTAACTGTGCTGCACCAGAAATATTTTCTTTTCAATATTTGAAAACTATGAAGCAAGTTTAAAAAAACAAAAAAACGTGGTTTGATGAGGAGAGGAACTAATGCCATTTTTCAACTTTAATTCTAATAACTTCACAAATGCTAAAAAAAAAAACTCTTAATGAAAATGTTTCATTTAGCTGTTCATGTTAAATTCTGAGTTAAATATTGAATAATTAAATTTATCAATTGCCTAAAATATGCAAAAAAACAGTAAGATACCCAGAAATTAAAGCTGCTTTCTAATGTTTTAGCGGGATTCTTAAAGAAGTTTGTTTTCAGTCAGACTGAAAGTTGCAGTTAAGTTGTTGCTTCCATATGCAGCACCTTCATGGACTCTGAGATTACGGAGCTGGTGTCTATTTGTCCGAAGATACCAACCAAAAACGCCTTGTGTAGCAAAATATCTGCATGTTCTGCAAAGAAAATAGACAACATAGAAAATAGTAGTTATGAATGGCTCATTATTTGCTTCAAAGATTGGTTGCATGTATTTTTAGGTTCCTAAAGCACACCCATATTCACAAGTTTACTGTAATATGACTTTAGCTTATTACCTTGACAGAGAAGTACGTATTCAGGAAGATTCCTTAGAGCAGTCTGTACCAAATCAAAGCTCCCGCTCCCTATGCAGTACATGAAAGTTGGCAAGAAGTCTGTCGCCAAGCTACAGTAAACGATTAAAAAAAAAGATATTTATATTAAGCCTGGAACAACAAGCCATGAAAAATGTTTATTCTTCTAACTCACCTGGGATTATTTTGAATGCAGCGCAGCGCAAGGCTGAAGGCCATGTTCCGACTCAACTCCTCAGATGAGGTCATGAGCCTCTGCAGGTCATTCTGCAAAAAAAAAAGAAGCCCCAAAAGCATTGATTGGCATGTTCCACACAGTGACATGTATTAACCTTGGCTTTTTCTGGTGACTCACAGTGAAGTACTGTATGATTTCTGGACTCCTCCTCGACTTCTCATCCACTTCTGTCAACACCTCCAGCACATCTGCGGCAGATGGTAAAATTCACACCCGTTAAGTCACTGCAGAGGGAAACAGTTCAGGTGGAGGTGCCAAAGAGGTAAGTATCTTACCTTCCACCGCTTCTCCTTTTGATATCTTTTTCAGGTACATTGTCATATCTGCTGCGCTCAGTGTGAATGGAGCAGATATGTTGACCAGCGGCAATGAGCCTGTAGATAAGTCATCTGCAAGACAAGCAGGTAAATTAAGTCTGGAAAATGTGTGAGCAGAAATGGGCTGGAAAAGTGCTATATATATATATATATATATACAGTCCCTGACAGAAGTTCTGTCGCTTATCCATGTTGTGGAAACAAAAGCTTATAACCTGACTTTAAATTCATCCATTGGTTTTAGAAATGACTCATATGAAAGCTAAAACCCTCCCAAATGAGGTGTAATTTACGAAAATAAATTTGCTTCACTGCAGAAATATTGATCATTTAATGAACACAGAAAGGTCACATTTTGGCAAGACAAAAGTTTTGTCGCCCACAGAAAGTAATGTGAAAATCAAACAAATAATTTACTTCAACTACAAAGATATGTTTCATAATATTTGTGAATGAAGTTGTGGTGCAATTAGAGCCATATTTAATATTTTGTTTGACTTCCATGAGATTTAAGGACTGCATCCATGCCGTTCGACAATGATTCATACAATTTATTGATGAGGTCATCAGGAATAGCAAAGAATGCAGTCTTACATGCCTCCCAGAGTTCATCAAGATTATTTGGTTTTGTCTTCCAAGCTTCCTCTTTCATCCCACCCCAAACATGCTCAATGATGTTCATGTCTGGTGACTGGGCTGGCCAGTCCTGGAGCACCTTGATCTTCTTCGCCTTGAGTAACTTTGATGTAGAGATGGATGTATGAGATGGAGCACCATCCTGCTGCAAAATTTGACCCCTTTTATGATTGGGAATGAAAGAGGTAGCTAATACCTCTTGATATTTTAGGCTATTGATATTGCCTGCCATGATCTTTCCACCACCAAACTTAACAGTTTTCTGGGTGAATCTTGGATCCATACGGGCTCCAGTAGGTCTCCTGCAGTGTTTGCGGTGGCTGTGGTGTAATTCAACTGAAGAGTCATCTGAGAAATCCACCTTCTGCCACATTTCCAGGGTCCATCCGTTTAGCAGGCTGTGGGCCTTGGCAAATGCCACACGGTTTTTTAGTGCCTTTTGTTTAGTGCTGGCTTCTGGGCACTGATTCGACCATGGAGGCAATGTCGAGACAGAATCCTACAAACTGTTCTAGTTGACACAGGGACTTGAGGTGACCAGGCCTGGTGGAGCTCTGCTGCAGTGGAAGAGGGGCTGGCTTTGGATTTTCTAACCAACAAATGTTCCTCCTTAGCAGTTGTCTTGCGGGGTCTGTCGGACCTGGGCTTGTCAAAAACATCTCCAGTCTCTTCAGATCTTTTTTTTAATTCTTTGTATTTGACGCTGAGACACATTAAAGGTGCCAGCCACCTCTGCAGTGGATCTGGTCTTCAGCCTCTTGACAATCAATGCTTTGGTTGCAGGGTGGATTTTTGGCATGTTGTCAGAGGTGAAGTTGCAGTTCAAGTGAAGGTCTGGGGTTCTGGGGTTCTTTTTATACATACCCACTAATTAACCGATCAATTAGTGAGCACAGGTGAGGTTGTAAACTAGGATTGGCTGCGTTTAGACAAGGCGACAAAACTTTTGTCTTGCCAAAATCTGACCTTTCTGTGTTCATTAAATGATCAATATTTCTGCAGTGAAGCAAATTTATTTTCGTAAATTAAACCTCAT
>JAVLVB010001098.1:1087749-1108340 GCA_032876305.1 Orestias chungarensis
TATATATATATATATATATATATATATATATATATATATATATATATATATATATATATATATATATATATAGTGTATAAATATTTAACGCTTCAGAGTTGATGAAATTAACTATCTTCTTGGACATAAAGTTACCATCTTTCTCTTCTGCTGTGACATGTGCAGAGGAACTTTTCACTGGCAACGTGAGTCCAGCTAGCAGAGATTTTAATTGGACCAAATCTGGATTTTCTGCGCTTAAATTTCTAAAAGCAAAAAGGGAAGCAAAAAATAAATAAATATGAATTCTTAAGATCTCCAACATTGTGTGCAACCATCAATATCTCTGCCTGCGATTCTTCAGACTCACTGTAAGATGTCGGAGTGCTTTTGTAGATAAGGAATGGCTGCTGAAGCATCGTGCGTGATGTACTTCTGTGTAAACTGCAGAAACTTATTTATGAAGACCAGCGGAGAACGGCTCCTCTGAAAGTTCTACAAAAAAAATCAAAAATCAAAATGCATATTACAAACAAAAAAATTTAAAATGTTACCCTTGTGCGTCATTAGAATAAGTTTTGTTAAAATCCATTTTGAAATCAGCTTAAGGAGAAAATTGTCCGATCACCTGAAGGACTTTCATAAACGACAGGAGACAGTCTTGAAGCGCCCTCTGGTGGTTACTGTGGAAAACAAGTGGCTGCAGGAGCTCCAGGATGGTGAGCACGTTGCTAAAAAATGTCATGTGGTTTTGCTGGCGGAACTCCTGCATGTTTAGGTGAATGCGACCGTGCAGGAGTCCCGCAACCATTGGGAGGTGTCTGTAAGAAAAAAGGAACAGAAAAGAGTAGTCGTCATTTGCAGAATGTCTGTAAAGCAATAGGGAGTTTATATGTTGGAAAATCTGTCAAAATGCATTCGTTTTTCTTTGTTTTTTACTTACCGGAGTAAAAGAACAGGATGCGATACAGCCAGCTTCCTACAGGCGAGGTTGGCATCAGAGACGCGACCCTCAGCCGACTTGGAGTCCCCGATATCGGCAAGCAGAGTCACAAGGCGATGAACTAGCACATCGAACTGAGACACATAAAATTACAGCATATGTATTTACGGTTATTACTAGAAGTGCTCAACCAACAGAAGAAACTAAAGTTCCAACAATCAAACTTTTACAGTTGTTTCTACTGACCACACCTAACGTATTTAAGTGGACGTTACTTTAAAAGTTGACTTTAGCAGACAATAACCATAGCCAGATAAATTGTATTTCTTTTTCAAAGATTAAGATTAAGAGTGTAATCTTGTGTAAAACAACATGAAAGTAAAGCACGATACACAGTCTGAGAGCAGATGATGCAGAAGGGATATTTTTTTTTTTTACCTTGCAGCTGCTAACATCTGCAGCCCCTCCACTGCTAAACGTTGCTGCAGGCAGCGTTACGTGCTGGATGACCTCGGGAAAGCGTAAATAGATCTGGAGCAGCAGGTTCTGGCACCACATACTCATCGCACTGAAAATGGAAATAAATAAATAATCTAAATAAAGAAATACAGACAAATAAAATAAACTGTGACCAGAGCTAAAATAACCCAAGTTGAGATATATGCTATTGATGTACCACTATTGACACTTCAAAACAGTAAAAAAACAAAAAAAATGTCTAAGATTAAAAAGAAGAATAATGAACTCTGAAATCCCAGAGAGCAGAAGGCACAACAAACCCAACTTTTGGTTTTTGTTTGTGTCCAGTAACAACAACAAAACAACATTAATAGACGCTATGATCATAAATAACAACGTAATTCAAAAGTATTGATGTTTAAGTCACTGCGGCCATGCTAATTCCTCTTGCTGGATAAGGCTCTTTTCACACTCGTATGATGCCGTCGCTGCTAAATGAGGAGTTTAGCAGGGTCGCGCTTTAAAGTCACGGCTTTTTAAATCACGGCGACCTTGAACAAGAGCGGAGAGTTTGCCGCTTGTTAACAGTTTGGGTGTAAATGGAATAAACATTAGCTCTCAAAATAAGAATGCGTTACACACGCTAAAATGTTTAGCCAACACAAGGCCAAAACCTCTTTACTTTTGGTGTTTTACTACTGCCATGTTCCCACTTGTAAGTTGTTGTTTTTTTTAAACCAGGAAGCTTAGTGCTACTTAAAATACTGTAATTCTGGAGCTAATTTTGCCTGACCTTGGCCAAAGTTTCCTCATTAAAGTGGTTTAATAAGCAGAGACATATTCATGAAAGAAGGGTTTGCCTCCACAAAGAGTTGCACCCTGATCTCTGACAGCTAAGTCAGAGCAGGAATTCACAACACAGGCAAGTTTAGAGCTTCAGCATTAATCCTCTTGCCTTCATTATAATACGCTGAGCTTTTAAAGAGATCACACTACAGACGACTTCTGCTGGTTTTAATTTCACACCAATAGACCTAATTATCGAGTTCTCCCTGGTCCAAAAGCATTGTGGGTGACAGGGAGAGTCCAAAAAGTTCCTCAGTGCAGGGAAGAAAAATATGGTGCAATTTAGCAAAAAGTCTATCGGCGAAACGTAAGGAAATAAAACCTTTATCATTTTTGGTGGGAATAATATGATATGAGCAATTTAGTGAACACTAGAAAATGTAGTCAATACTAGACCATTTTCCAGGGAGCTGATATAAAAGTGTACAAGTTTTCGGATGCACAGGGGTGCAGGTTTCGGCGCTGTTGCTTTGAAACAAGATGGTCCTGGAATCAAATCCTCGTCTGGAGTCTCTCGCGTGGAGTTAGCATGTTCAACCCATGTATATATGGTTTTCCCATTGATTATACGGTTGTTGATACAGACAGGACGCTCTATTCTACTCCACTTTTACACACAGTCGCATTCAAATTTTACCAAGATGGGTCTGAAACAGGAAAACATATCCAGGAAGCAGAAGTTTAGTCGATGTTATTGGCTTGCTGACGCCAAAGAGAACGTGAAGACATGGAACAGAAGTAGCAGTGGCTCAAAAAACTTGTTACAACACAATACGGCTTTGAATAGAAAACACTGTAAACCTTGAAGCAGGGTGGAAGCCATTATTAATTTCAAGTGTGATATTTTCTTAGCACACTTTAGGCTCCTCAACAACACAGTCTCTTAACTTTACATCCATAGTGTAACCACTACTGAAGACAACATTCAGCCGGGGTAAAGTACCGTGTCACAAAGCTCAAATCATTTCTCACTGATTTCTTGAACAGGGGAGTGCGTTTAATGTCAAATCCCTAAAACTTTAATAATCACAGCCACATTGACTTGTATGGCGTATTTACACTGGATTTGTTAAGTCAGTTTTGAAACCAGGTTTGCTTCTTTTTATAGATTAATACAGCAGTCACACAAGTATGTGGACCAAAAAAAAAAAACATCTCGATATGGTTTCAACCAAACACTACAGCGGTGTGTCTACTGGGACGACGTGATCAAAAATGGATTTGAACAAAACAGCTTCCCGGCTTTGCTTTCCATGGTGGGATGTGGAAAGGTAACCAAACTAATGCATAACTCTCCATCTTTATATTAAGGCATGAAGCCTAATTTAACCTTCAAGACGTCTTGTCGATCATTTGGTTTAAAGCAAGACAAGAGAACTTTCAGTTTTGGTCGATTTTGGCCGCCAGTGTGGACAAAAGCAGTAGTATTTTTGCCTGAAGGAAGACTGCATTTCCCATGAGGACCAGCGCATAGCGTCGTAAGACCCTGACCTCCCGGTCCCCTGCGGTTGGATTGAATTACGTTTCTGGTTCCAGTGTCTGCGTGTGGGATGAATAGCGATGAGGTAATGAATCTATATGTGGTGAAACAATGTCATACGATGATGTTGAAAATAAGAAACGGGGGAAGTGACGTAAAGCAGTCAGCACATTTTTAGCTGTTTTATTTTGTGTGGCACCCTCACCCTCGGAGGTGCCATTCAACGAGCTGTAAGTCACAAAGGTTGTGATAATATTTTTTGATGGTTGAAAACTTACTTTCGCTTTAATGCTGAGACAATTTTACTTAAATTAGTACCCAGAAACACACTAATGATAAGATTAACTTGCACGTGTTTTGCTCTGGCCCAGAAGCAGGTTCCTGCTTCCTGTACATTTGGTAAGCTCACACTGGACAACTAATACGGACCAAAATAGACGCCTTTAATGAGAAAAGTAAATAAATCAAGCCTTACCTGTCATCCCCTTTCTTTGTGCGGTTAATTAGGTATTCTGATACTTTCTTAATGTTTTCAAGGGATCCATCACAGTAGGAGTGAAGGAGGGGAAGTCTGGACTGGATAAGGGAACAGGAGGCCTGGTCCAGGCTGCTTTTATCATCACTGAGAGAGTTGAGGCTGTTGAGCTTCGACTCCGACAGGATCAGGTCTACAAGGCTGATGAGCTCCTCTGAGCTAAGCTGTAAAACAAACTTCTCCGTTTTCTTCTGAAAACGGAAATCAAATTAAGAGTCATCCGCCTCAGCAGATCTAAATGTACCTCACTTTGTTATCAGAAGAAACATTATTAAAAATGAGAGCAAAGCGGTCTGAAGAGAAGGCTTTAAAAAAGTAACCTGAGGGATCTTCTGGTCACGGCCTTGCCAGATGCGTGGAATATGACTGCACGCCCAGAGGAAGTCGAGGGCTGATGATGGATCCAGTCTAACAGAAACCAAAACATTTTTATTTATTTTTATCACAAATGTCATCTATAAAGTAGTACAGATAATTATTTTAGATGTGATGTACTTGTAGTCTCGGTGCTTGTTGAGAAGAGCACTGATGCACTGGAAAAGGGTCGACCAGTTCGACTGGTGAGTAAGTAGGGCCAAAAGATAAGGTCTGTAGGCTGGGGTGCCCTGTGCCAAAAACAAACGAGGAAAACAGATCATTGATGTTACAGATATTTCTTTCTTTAAAGGGAAAAATTGGAAAGTTCCCGCAGAGATGTTATTTTACCTTGTTATGGGCGAAGAGAAGCTTCTGCTGCAGGTCTGGACACACAGACGTAACTTCATGGTCAAGATGCTCCAGCCAATCAACCAAAAGGCCCGAATCCAGTCCCGATTTAGTCACCTCAGAAACACTGAGCAGATTCAAACAGAAGGGTTAGTTTGCTAAACTTTGCCTTCAGCAGCCGCAAGATTCCAACCAGCTAACGCTAACTATTAAACCTTTAGTCACACCTTTGCTGTCTTTAGAATGGTCTTTGATATTTGTATGTTTAACTTGTTACCAGCCTCACATAATGAACCTGAATAAAATGTTAACAAATATTATCACTACAACTACTATGACCACTCATTTTTAAACGTATTTATGCAGAAGGAAAAAATATTATTGCACTTAACTCGTAATATTTTAGTATTCTCCAAAATATTTGTACAAAACTTACATTAATCATCAAAATAATTTATCATATGATTCCATCCCTAATATAGACACATATTCCTTGTACAAATCTAGGACCCAAACCGGTTTGGGACAAGACGACAGAGAGCAACTGCAGTTGTGTTGTTTCTGTCTCTTTAAGGCGTGTCTCTGATTTGGTTCGGTCGGTAAAAAAACCTACAAGTCTCACCTTTTTGTTTCTGCTTCCTTTTTCAATGTTCGCTCCTCACTTTCCTGAACGAGCAGGGATATCACCATGGCAACAGGGCCAGCTGACCCGTTTTGAGTACCAACGGTCATCAGCAGAGATAGCAGCTCCTCCAAATACGGGGACTTCAGCTCCATCAACCCTTTTAAAACTAACATAAATAAGATAAACTTGTTAAACTAACAGAAGCTTCCGTTTCTAAACTTAAAACTATGAGATTTGCTTTTTAAATAGAATAAGACCAACAACTAAATCTTGAATATAATTTCCGAGACCCAGTTGAGCAGCAGCTCAGATATTCTTCCAGGTTCCAGCCAGAACACATTGTTGTGCATGCAATGCCTCTAATGAAAGCATAGGTAATGCAAATACATTGCGTTTTACACAAGGAACTGTTCATCTATAGTTTGTTGCAATTTTTTCACCACTGATACCTTTGCCAATGAGCTCGGCTTCAGCATTGCAACTTTCTCCGGCTTTCAGCATTGCCATGACAGCTCTTAGCGGCACCTCCGGGTCCCTGCGATATGCCAAAGCCTCGGCCAGATGGATGAAAGCTGTACGCACTGCAACGTGGACATCAAGTGGACGTAAAGTTATTCACAAAAGCGTTCATTCGAAAGCATATTAAGAGATGAAAGTGTTAAAAAGCGCTCACCGTCACTGTGCCGTTGTGTGTGAGTGATCTGGCCATTGAAGGACTTGAGGAGGGACTTCAGAGGTCCCGCTTCCACATTCGGGTTTTCCAACCACATTAACATCCCAGCAACAACTTTTAGCAATAGTGAGGAGAAAGCAAAGTCCTGGGATACAAGACGCTGCAACAGCACGTGATAAAACTAAATTAAGACACATTCATAATGTAGTGGGACATAAAATTTGTGTACAGTCTGCTTATATGTTTTACCAGGTACAGGTGAAGTTGCCGCATCAGAGGACAGGACAGAGCATGGCTGCGGTGCATTGACATCACAATAGGCCCTGCATGGGTTGAAGTGAGCAGCGCTGCAAAAGCCTGAAGGAGGCAAAATGCCAGACCGCCCTGCTGAATCTGCCCTTGCCTGGCACGCATCAGTTCCTTAGCCAAGGCCTGCTGCAGGGTGAGAGAGAGCTGACTGGGAAGAGGCCCGAGCCAACGAGAGTCCACATTTATAGGGAAAATCTGGGGGAAAACAAAACAAAAACTCTGTCAGTTTTACATGTTTATGAACTTTATACACAACAGCAAAGAAAAATAGGTTAAAAAGGTTGTTTTAAAAAAAAGAAATAAAGGACGACCTGAAGCAACATGCCGGTGAGATCATCCCCAGGCCCCACTGGTGGAAGCTGAGAGGCTGCTCTCATTTTTACAGAGCTGTGAGGCGTTTCCACTGTAACTTTGGCCTTATTGGCTTCCAATGAATCTGTCATAAAGAACGCATTCAGTTGTCTTAAAGTGTTACGTCTTTTTTCTTGAGATGAATCACTGCATTAAGGTATGCATAACATTAACGTGGAAATGAAGTTTTTCAAATAAACCTCAAAGTATTATGGCACAAACAATAATAAAGTTACTAACCTATGTTTGGTGGAAGGGACGAGCTCAGCAAAGAATGGAAAGTGTGCCCCCCAGTGGCACCTCGCTCATGCTGCACCTCAACCAAATGAGCCATGTAGTCTGTTGTTGAAGTAAGAAACAGATTATTTTATTTTGACTTTTATAGGGTTTTAAATATATAAATATCTTAAGGGAAGAAAAAAACTTACGTTTGTCCATGATGTTTTGTTCCAGACTGTCTGGGTTATGACTGACAGCTTGATCTAGATACTGCAGGAGTTTGCTCATGCTGGAAACAGGAATACCAAAGGATTGGACGAACAGCAGCAGCTGCTGAGGCTCCAAGTCCTGTAAAGCTGAAAAGACACATAGCTTGATTCATAAAAACAAACAAAACAAAACAAAAAACTCACTAGTTAAATGTAATTTTAGGACTTTGTACCCGCATCCACTAATCGAGAGACTTCTGAACGGATCATCCTCAGTTTCAACCAGTCTGGCAGCAGCAGAGCCTCCTCTGATGTGTCAACCAGGAAGGCGGTAGGCAGAGGTTTCTTTTCAGGAAACCAGATGTTCAAGAGAGGATAAAAATCACTCTCTCCTACAGAAAAAAATAGATATTTATGTTCTTCTATCTCCTTTAGAAAAATCCTGAACCCTGAAGTACACCGACTACCTTTGGCTGGTCCCAAAGTCAGCAAAATGACCATTGCATGGACCACAAGGATGTGCATCGTAGCCGTCTCTCCTGTGGTCCAGCGCAGGAACACTTGGTCCTGAGACTCTGACTGGTAAGGCAAAAAGAATCTATGTTGAGATCTATTACAAAGACCGAATAAAAGGGTTCACTAGTTGCTCGTTTTTTGTCTCACCCAGCTGTACAGATCCTCGCCGTCCTTAGTCTTCCTCATCCTCTTGATGTAAGTAGAAAATATGATGAGGAAAGCAGATAGCACCGCATCCGATTCTGGTCTGCTGGAGTGTTTGGAGAACAAACTGTTCATAATTGTGGAACGCTCCACGATCAGTCGAGCAATGTCCTGCAAGAGAAAGGAAATCTGTCGGGACTTTTCTGGGAAATGAAACTGAATGTAGGGTAGGTTTTAAGCAACGTGTTTTGATTACCAGTGCAAGGTCATTATGCGCTGCCTGTTCCTCTATGGGAGCATGCTGGGAAAGGTAGATGAGGTATGCACTGATGGTATGTGGATCCGTTTCCATGTGAATGGCCTTTATGGAAGCAGCAACACATTATGTTAAAGCGTTACAAATGATCGAAGCCTGTGACCCCTCAACGCCGACTCTGACCTGCTGCAGGGCGGTGGACGTCATGCCACGGACGCTGTCAAACAAGGGAAGCTTTGGGAGGTCCTGCAGCAGCCACTGGTAACCAGGCAGGAGCTCTGAATCTGCAGAGTCTTCCTCCATTGGTTGCTCTCGCTCCTCCCCGTCCTTTAAGCCTCCTTCACTCAGTACCAGAGACAAGCCCTGCGTATGAATCCCAAGCTTAATTTATTCCCGTAACAATATGCGACTCGAGGGAGGTTCTTTTGTCCTTCAGAGTCGTACCTTCATGGCGAGGACTCTGGAAGCAGCCTGAGAAGAGCTGAGACGGCGCAGGAAGTAATCCAGAACTTCACAGGTTGTCTGTTCATCGGCCTTAGAACCCAAAAGAAGATCCTGGAGTCGTCCAAGCAGCTGCCTCTGCTTTTGTTGTCGCTATGAGAACAAATTGGGAGAAGGCAATTATTTAGTTTAATTCAGAATGCCTTCTGAATTCAGGGGGCGGGGGTCATTAAAAAAATAGAAATATAGTACTTGTCTCTTCTTGGCTTTCTGCTCTTTGCTCTCTCCGTCTTCGTCATCCTCCGCTGGCAAGCTTTCGTCTGCGGCGTCATGTAAAAGAAATTCACACAGACACTGTACTGGAAGCACATCCAGGGACCCCTCACTAGACTGGACGAGGTCGGCTAGCCAGGGCATGGACTGAGAGGATGCCTGTAACAGATCAAAAAGCAGTTTGTGAGCACAGTGACCACATTAAAGACCAGTAAAAAGATATAGGAACACAATTTTTCGATTTGAGTGGCATAGGACGCTCACCTGTCTCTGGATGATGTCGAGCAGAAGGTCCGGGCTGCGGCTGCGACAGAGGAGATGACCGAGACGGAGAGACTGGTTGATGCTTTTTACTTGCTCCTGGACCTGAGGAGGAGGCCGACGCGGAGGACCCCTAAACAAAAAAATACACATTGAGGATTTTCTATTTAAAAAATTATATCTCAAAATAAGGTCCTCTTAACATCTTACTGTGGGTCTAGACTAGTAAGCTGAGAAAGCAGCAAGCTGTTGCTCTCTGTGATGGTCTGTTTAGTAGAGGCGGCCGCCAAGTGGCTCTCAAAGGCCAAAATTTCCTGTTTCTCTCGCTGGGAGATCTGCAGCTCCCTGTTGATCATCTCTGTCTTCGTGTCCTCGTCGGCAATAGTGCATGGCGGGTAAGTGTAGTTACTGTAAAATAAACATAAGGCTTAGCTGTTGTTCAAATGGAGGTGGTTCTACTTTGTTTGCATCTGCATGTTTCACTTACTTTGTCATTACCATCTCCATCAGCATTTTCAGAGTAGGATAACCATCCCAGGCAGCCAAGCCTGAATAAGAAATGTTGGAGAATCATTTTTACAGACCATTACAAATATACAACTTCAATGCAGCTTGAAAAATGATAGGAAATTATATATATAGTTTAACATTTCCCAAAAATATAACCTGAAAAGTGTGGCATGTATTAGTATTCAACCTTCTTTACCCTGATAACCTTCAAATAAATCAATTGCACCCATGTAATGACAGCTTAGCATAAATCCAGATGTTCTTCGCAGGCCACTGACAAGATGCAGAAATACATATGCAGAAAAGTACGAAAATTTGAAAATAAACTAGTGGCCATGCACGCCTCAGATTTGATGGTCACAGAAGAATCCCAAAGCGATCGTACACAATGAGTCCAAATATAAACCCAGAGCAACAATAGACGGTTTTTCAAAGAATATTCATACCTTAGAATTGCCTTTCTATGTACAGAGATAAAATAAACAGAGAATATATGGCAAAACATAAAAGCTGCCTAGTTACACACATTATATGCCCAATCTTGCTACGCTTGAACCATATTAACAAAAATAAGCTAATATTTAAATCTTTAGATGTACAAAGCTGGTAGAGGCAAACCCGAAAAAGCTTGCAGAAGGAATACGACACCTATAAGGTTTTATATGTAACACTTTCCTTTATTTACAATTACTCATTAATTGTGCTGGTCCATTAAATAAGATCCAGATATAATATATTGAAGTTTGCGATTATGGTGTTGATATGCTCGATGTGCAAGAGATTGCTTTACCTATTTTCTGCGGATTGAAGGCAGCCACCACAAGTAACAGGAGCCATGCCTTCCAATAGAGAGTTGATATCGCCAAATTTGGCGGCTGGTACCTTAAACAACAGGGTTGCAAGTTATTTTTACTTTGTATGACCCCGTGTGTGTCTTTAAAAGCCATAAAAAGAACACCGTCTTACCCTGCTGGCAGCTGAATGTTCTCTGGGTGATGGTATGTACACAGATTCAGCACAGCATCAATGAGCTGGATCCTCTCCACTCTCAGGACCTCTAGATCTGTTTAATAGGAAAGCAGATAACACAAAATTACCTTTGTTCATGCATCCCAAACATTACTTAACTAACCCACAAAGATAAAATATAAATTAAGACGTTTAGTCTCGGGAGGACTACAGGCTACACATTAAGCTGAGGCACGTTTGTTTAAAGGAACATCTAAACGTTCTGCCAGAGCGTAAAACAAACACAAGTGACTGTGATCGGGCTGGATCCCTGCGCACCGTCAGACTGAACTGCCGCAGCTCTCTTGACCAGGTGATCGGCGAGCTCCATGGCGTCGGCTGGGCCCAGAGGCAGATCACGGGACAGCCCAATGACCAGGATGCGCATCAGCGTGTCCTCCAGCAGAGGAACCTCAGAACAAAGACGTAGGAAGAAACTGGGGAACAGAAGAAAAAATAAATACTCAGTCATTAAAGTTGGTTGGAAAAGAAAGACGATTCTAGAAAACAGTAACATTGAGCTCACTTTCTGTCACTTTCTGGAGGCCAGTTGTCCCACTTGTAATAAGTCTCAGGCTGCTCAGTGAAAAGAACTTTGTGAAGGCTGCACACAAGAACCAGATACAGTATTAAAAACTTAACTAACATCCCGGGGTAGTTGAAAGCATCAGACACATTTACACTCACCAGTGAACGTAGTCTTTTGCACCCACTTTGCTGATTGTAGGGACGACAGTGTGAAGCCACCAGACAGCGTCTCTCTGGATAGAAGCAATCTGATTCTGAAAAGACCTCAGGCCTTCCAGATCTAAAATAAATTTAAAAAAACAAATAAAAAACAAAAACATTTGAGTCAATAACAAGCTACTTACACATGCGTGATCCATCATATTGCATACTTTTTTTCTCTTCTTTGTCCCACGCAATACCCGCTTCCTTAACCTGAGCAGTTATGCCCAGCATCATGGAGACTGTGAGTAAATCCGTCACCTGGATCACAAAACGTTCCTACAGGGAAAGATTTAGATGAAGCGCTCAGCGTCAAGTTTAAATGAAGAGGGAAATGGTTAAGGTAAACCAGAGCTAGTTAATGTTCACATCTGCTTACTTTGAGCTCCATGTCCACGTAGGTAGCCTCTTTCCTTTCTTGCATCAAACCAAAACAAAACGACTGGAAATTGATCTCATGCTTGGTCTGCTTGATGATCTCCCTGAGCAAAGCTCGCGAGGCTCGGAGGTAATCGTCCTTATTGGTTAGTAAATCCTGGAACACCATTGCCAAGAACTACACATGCAAGGCAAGAAAGTCAAATTGCTTTAGAGCAACAAAACTTCCAGGGTTCCTATACATTTATGTTAAAACATGTATCGCTTCCAAACTCCAACTTATAGCTTTATACTCAAGAACATTTTAAAGTAAGCGAAGATGTTTCTATAATAAAAACTATATAAATATAAATATGGAACCTGCACAAACCAAGAGGTTGGTAGCTGATACACATTGATATCTGGACAGAGTTACCCTCTAAATTAACGAAGGTTTAGAGTATTTAGTGTACACATTTTTCTATTTTTCTTTCATGTGTTTCCAGACTTCAAAATCCTTATATAAAACTAAATGGTTTTCCTGATCATATAGGAAGCCTAACTTTCTGTTGAAAGTTCTAAAAGAGTGTAATCTCACCTTGGGACCTTGCTCGGGGCTGTGCTGCAGCACGGTGTGCAGAACCTGCATGTTATTGGGATTCCTGGCATTAGAGAGCTCATTGAAAATCACCAGCTTCACCATTGTTCCCAAGTTGTCTCTATGTGCATTTAGCAGCTCTCTGGAGAAGGGCATTAGAAAAACATATGTTAAACAATATAAAAATATCATCGAATAGCACAAGTAGTTGCACACACCTGACACAAAGCATGTAGTGGTTCAGAAGCACTTTGGGTTTCAGGCGGATCTTGATGAGGCTGGAGATCACTTCCATGTCATCCGCCCCGTGGGTGCTGCAGTTCATGCACAATGACATGAGGAGGTCCTGAGCAGGTCGAGTCAGCTGTGTAAACAAAATAAAATATTGCTGCAGTCAGCTTTTATGCACAAAGCTGAGGAACCTTAATTTTTTTGGCACTTTTTGGAATTCCTTTTTCATAGTTAAACAAATGTTTTAAAGTTTAGCTGCCCTAGATGGTCTGCATTTTGTGTGAGACACTATACAGCACTTGTGAGTACGGTACTTGTCACCTTTGGGTTCTGAAGCCACATCTCCAGCCTCTGCACAGCTAGTAGACGCGCCTCTTTGTAGCCACATGTTGCTGTGAGCAGGCGCAAAAGATTTCGAGAAACGTTGTCCATTGGCTGCCTGCGGTTCAGCTGATCCCTCAAGACGTCAAGCACATAGTCCTCCACACTCTCTGCCAATTCATCATACCTTTAAAATTACAGATGATCAGAAAAACGACAACAATGAAACCAGAGTAATTCAAGAGATTTCTGACAGAACCTTGAAACTAATTCATCAAAGCAATAAAAAGAGAAAAACATTAAAAAATCAACAATTTAAGTCCAGATATATTAAATCAGTACTAGAAGCAGTCACACCTCGGCATAATTTGGCCTTCATCCTCAGGACTAAGTTTCTCTTCTGCAATTAGCAGTTCAGTCTGACTGTCGTCTTCATCTGGAGTTGAAGGATGAGGGCTGTTACCTAGGAGATCAAAAAGCATGGCATCAGCACAAAGTTTAACAAAAGACACAGCTCTGACCAAGTGGAGGCATATTTAACATGTACACAACCTGCACTGAGGTCCCCAGGAGTGCGACCACTGTCAGCCTGCAGCAGCATGCTCTTTGGTGGTATCTTTGTGCCAAAAGCAGTCTGGATGTTGTCAACAAAGGTCTTACAGTGAGAGCTGTCGACCCATATTCTTTCTCCAAGCGAGTCTTCGATGTAAACCTAAAAAAAAAAAAAAAGGAAATTAGCATTTTCCAGCGAACTCACACCTTTTTCCAAGATAGAAATAGATATTTAAACCAATTCTATTTCGGCTAGTTTTTCAAATATTCTCACTTTGACAAAGATCTCAGGCCAATTCTCATCCTCCTCATAAGCAGCCATGAGCAAATTGCAAGCCAGCACGGACACCAGGCTGTTCCCTTTTGCCTTAAAGTTGATGGAAGCATCTCGACGCAGGAGGCTGCACAATGCCTAGTGATAACAGAGATATGGGTCGATACAACAATTATTTTAATAAAGAATAATATAACTCATGACTAATTTTATATATTTGTTATGCTGGTCACAATGTACCCTGAGAGTTATTAAAAAGTGAATTGTCTCATTGTATAAATGTCTTAAGTTTTTGAAATTTTATCATTTAACCTTGAGTAGAATTGAAAACATGTACGGAGAGTCTCACCTCAATAATTCCTTGGGTCGCAAACACATTGGGCTTAATTTTGGCCAGAAACATCAGGCTGAGGTACAGCGTAATATCCGGTTTGGCTCTGTTCATCTTCAGTTGTCTCACTGCTCCACACAGCAATCCCTCCAAACGATCATCATTTCCTTCTGACTCCGCAGCATCAATCTCATCCAGAAGAACTGCTGGAGAGACTTCACAGAGGAGGAGCTAATTTTTAGGAATGGGTGGATTTTCTGCAGTTTTTATCTAGACTTTGAATAGGTTTTTTACCTTCAATTGGTACCACTGAAGGCTCCTTTATTGAGGGTGAGATTGCCCGTTTATCCACTGCTGCAACGTCGGCGAGGCGCCCCAGAGCACTGACAGGAGGTGTGGTAGATAATTTGGGTCTCTTGGTTAGGGTGGACAGACCGGAAGAGGAGGGCAGGGCAGATGAGGCTTCTCTCTTACGGTCAGCAGGTAAACCTGTCGAAGCTGGCTTTAGGAGGACAGGAGGCGCTTTGGGCTCCCCTGACTGGCTCTTTGAACCCAGAGCAATGAAATCCCCTGGTGGAGGATGGCCTGACAAACAAGGATAGCACATTTATTGTGTTTGGTTAACATAACAGAGAAATAAAATGAAAGCTGGCTTTTATTATGATTTTTTTTTTTTTTTACCTGATGGTTTTGCAGCACTTGGGCGCCTCAGTGTTGGAGGTTTTGGACGATTCATCTTGATGGACAGGTGCAAGAACTCAAACACCAGGATAAGCCAATAACATTATTTTTGATTTAAAGGAGCCTGCGAATGAAGAAAAATCAAAGTGAAGCCTGAATGCCGCATATTACACACAGGAGTAGGAAAGTAACACCAAAACACGGGTTAGGCTAGTTCCTTTTAAGCTAACGTAACGGGCTAAAGCTTTTGCATTACCAACAATCAGTATTTTTGATCTGCCCTGAAACCAGATAAACATTTTGAAAATGTAAAGGTTTTCTTCCAAATATTACCACAGACACAAAACTAATATTTCTCATAAAAACGTAACAATTACCGTATTAACAAACACACACGAGTCGTAGGCAAATGCGGCTTCTTCTGTTGTTGCTCCTCTACCAGTGAAACTACTTACTCCGCCATCTTGCGCCAGGTTGTGTCACTACAGTATTGCGACCACAAGCAGTTTTCCACGTCTCATTTACTAGGACTTGCTGCTACAGTGACATTGCTCTCTTAATTATGTTAGTTAATTCACTTTTATAATGAAATTCTTCACACACGCTCACCTAAAAATACGTGGCGCTCGAGATTGACCAGGTAAAAAGTATGTTCAGTTATGACTTGTAGTTCTTGATGTGACCACCAGGTGGCGGTATTACACTCACCCATCTAATAGAGAGACTGATTTAAAGAGTGACGTATTCAAACAAACAAACAAACAAACAAACAAAGACTTCAGGGAGCTGCGTTCAAGTTAAAATGTTCACAAAAGTACCTGTACGCATGCACGGTGAACATAAATTCCCTAACACCAAATGCTTATGAAAAAAGTGTAAAGCTTTATTTTAAATTTTGAATGATCACCTGATTAGCACTGAAAAACAGGATCTTTTTGGGGTAAACTTTGTATTGAGCAAACATTGAGATTAGGTAATAAAAAATAAGTAAAAAGAGCATGTCATTTAAATTTGGGTTTGAAGAAATAAATGGGTATAGAAGATGGATGGATGGATGGATAGCGCTGACAATCTTACTTTTAAACTAGAATATAAATCTTTGCATGAAATTGAAAGGAAGGGCAAATGAAAATTCTTTATAATTTGTTGGTTTAAATAAAGAAGTTTTTTTTGTCAGTTTGGTGCCGTCTAATCTAAGCTGAACATCATTCAAAAGAAGTTTTTTTAATGGTCTTTAGAAATGCAGGATCATAGAGCGTCCCTCCATATAACATACAACAACATCAGTGAAAAATTGAAGAGCATTGTAAATGGCTGAAGGACATACAGTACCCTCTGTGAGCCTTACACATCAACATCTGTATCTGATGTTTTTTAACGGGGATATTGTAGTGTGTTCCAAGAGGGGAAAGATAAAATCACATAACCACAGTTTGCTCAATTTCAAAAGGCTTTAGAGGCATGGACACTTAGGTGTCGGTTTGCCACCTAAAAAGTGTCAGTATATACAAGACAATACACAGATTAAAACTATATAAAATCATGTTTTTAATTCAGAAGCTCTTGACGAAACTGTGCTCTGCAATCTGTGTGGGCAGGAATGCCCTTTATCACTTTAGTTACATCAATCGCCCCAAAGCATGAATCATGCAAATACTTTAATTAATGAGTCAGAGCTTGGAAACACGTAACTTTCAGTTAAATATTGTCATCTCATCTAAACTGAAGTTTTATTGTGTTGGTGTGATTGTTGTCTCGCGCTCTCTCTCTCTCTCTGACACTCTCTGCATCAACTTTGTGAAGCCCACCTGATCCCCTGATAAGTGAAAGATAGCAATGCAAACGTGCTTCCTGATAGACCTTGCACTTTTTTTTTTACGTCATCACTCCAGAGCCACAAACTTTAACTGTTTTTAAACCAATACAAAGAAGTACATACATATTTGTCAAATACAATTTAGAAATGTGTTCTGTATATTTGCGTTCAGACCCATTTTACTTTATAACTCCTACATAATGTGCTTTGTCTGCTTGTTTACGATTTAGCTTTAATATAAATGCAGCTGCTTTGTGAAGCCTCAGGCATTTGTTAAGAGAGCATCAGCGAACAACCCCATCAAAAATATGAAGGAACACAGTTTATAGATCAGGGAGAGATATGGGGAAAAGTCTAAAAGAGGGTTTGGGTACATAACAACATTCCTATATTCAACCATTACATAGAGCATTTTATCGGTCTTTAAAAAAGGAAAATAGTATGGCTGAAAAGCTGACGAACCAAGTATTGTGAGTGTCATTCACAGCCATTAGAGGGAGATATATGAGAATCCTATATGAGATTGAAAACTAACACTTCACATCATCCTTAACAAGATCTCCACATTCAACATAGCGTTGGCAACATTGTGTATGGGGATGATTTCCCAGAGCATAGAAGAATGGTTCAAGCTGAAAGACCAATGAGGCAAACATACAGTCAGAGATGGAGTGTAACTTTAAAAAAAATCCTAATTATGTTTAAGATTACCCCAGACAAGATCACTATGTAAAATAAATACATGTGAATGGAGAGCAAGCTTTTTCTAAAATGTATTGACTTATTATTTAAAATTAAATTATCTATCCTTTTCCTTCCACCTCTAAATTGCACTTTCTGTGGGTCTATCTCATAAAACTTTACACTCTAATTTAAAAATCATAGCACTTGAATAACTTTTCAGGGTTTAGTAAAGTAATTTGACCTGAAACTTTTTCCAATGCATGATTTATAAAATAATATATGTCATGAGAATGACAAGTTACCATATCACAGTATGGGAATTTCACTTACAACATCCAAAATTGATGGGATACAATAGTAGTGCGCTGAACCTACGTAAGATATATGAAAATTACCCTCATATTTGAATAAGAATTATTGCAGAGCAACAGTGTTTTTATGGATGACTGCTTCTTTAAAGAAACCCCAGGTATTAATACAACATTAAGCAAATCCACATAGAAAAAAAAAGTTTTATGGCATTCAACAGAAACAAAAGTTATTCTACGTAACATCTTACTCTGTTGAAATTACGTTAGTGTCTAAGATTTTCATGGTATATTGAAAATTGCCTCAGGATAAGCCAAACTAAACTTAAAGGTTTTTTTAGTTTTTTTTTATCTGACATAATCCATCATTTTACCAGAGATCAAGGATGTATCAACCAAGTGTTTAACTTATAAAACACGCAGAATCTAAAAATATTTTCAAAGATTTTACCTATTTGCATTATTTACCAAGATCGTCTTATGGGAAGAAAAAAAACTGAAACACCAGACTTTTTCTTTTCCTTAATATTCATGTTTATTCCCACCCTTGGTTAGTGACGTTGATCTGTTCATTCCTCAGGGTTTACTCAGCTGTAACAAGACGGTTAAGTATGGAAAACTTGTGCAATATTCTCACTGAAATGCGTAATTAAAGATTGGATTTTGTTGATTGCAAATCTTTATTGGGAAAACAGCAGAACCTCGCAGAACTGAGACCACTCCACAAAGACATTTTCCAGTTGCCGCTGTTGCCACCAGTGCTACCGTAACCCAACCATGTTCTCTTCCACGCAGCTCTTTGCTGCCAGCTTGTTACATAAACTGTTTTTATACTAAACACATTTTGGTGAAGTCAGTGGAATGTCCAGTAAGTTCTCCAAATTAAATCTTGTGTCACTCTGGGAGTCTGCAAGTGCGCAAAAAAAAGCAATTCTTCAGCTTTTGGGATGACGTATGGTTTATGGTGTGCCAGAGGTAGCTTTCTAATTCAGCAGGCTTTTTTTGTTGTTGAGAGCTGTGTCTGAGAAAGCTCATTTCAAATGTATTTCATGTACTTCTTATTCTTTAATCAGTTTAAATAATCTTATAAGTTCAACATTAGCCTTTTGGTTCAAAATGAGTGCCCGGGGAAGAAAAAAGGATGTCTATACCAAAAGAGGGCCTCTTTCTACCAGATCATATTTCTGCTTTCAACAATCTGAGTCGGAGTGAGTCAGTGTTACTTCCTGTAATCCAGAACTGCAAGAAAAGAAAGTAAACCCCACAGACAGAGAAACCAAACAAACAAAAATAACATGAATACTCTGAAACTCCTTATTTAACATACATGTTAAATAATATGCTGCGTTGAGCATATTTTGCTAATTATCGTTTTTTCTTGAGCCAGATAGACACTAATTAGGAAGAATTGAATTGAAAGAGCAGCTGCACATCTGATTGATGCAATGAAGCTTGGTCCTATCTCTATTAGACTGAATCTGCCTATTATCCTATTTTTCTATTTCATAGATTTGCTCAGTGTTTTTAATTTATATTACATTTTTAACATCATAATACTTAATACGGTTTGACCCGATATTAGAATCAGTTAACTCTATTTTTGTCATTGCTAACTTTCTTTAAATAAACCTCATCCACTGATCCATTTTTTATATAGTTTTTTCGTTTCTATCCTCAATATCCAGTAGATTCTCAAACAAAGGAACAGACGCAGCTTTGCAATAACTATGACTATTTTCTGTTTATTTCTCAGGCATAAAACTGAGTGGACAACAATTATATGTGGGGTTCCTCAAGGCTCTATTGTCAGCACACTTTTATTCAATATCTATGATCACCAGTGCTAAAAGTAAAAGCTCAATTTCTTACAATGGATATGCTAACATGATATCAACAATATCAACTTTTAAATATCCATATAATGCCTTCTACTAAATCAGTATGTGACCAATTCAGAAAAGTGCTAGATTTGTTTTGATACCAGTCCTTACTTTTTTTCACCGTTATTGTAATAGTTCCTATGCCTATCCCTGAAAATATTTCATTTGAGAATTGTAGATTACCAAAATGCTTCTGCTGGGGTATTGACCAACACCAGAAAAGTGGTTAGTACATCATGAGTAATTCAGTCAATGCAGTGCTACACTGTTTTCTAATGGAAAACTCTTCAGTCTATAAGTTATTATAAGATATTATTCTATAAGTTATTAACAGTCTTGGTGCTAAATATATTTCCTAGTTTTGTGTGAGGTGAGGTATGAACCATCTACACCCCTTATGTTATTGGAAATATGTTTATCCTGTGATCCCAGTACCGGAACTAAACAAGCAGTTTCAATGCTACACTCCTCTGGAACAAACTCTCTGAAACCCAGAGATGTGCAAACATGAATGGCCCTTTCATAACTAAAACCAATATTTGTTGCAGCGCTCCTGTAATGATAAAAAAGTGCTTTTCATTTTTTTAGTTGTTTTACATGGACGTTTCAGTGGTTCTTTTTAGGAGATCTTATTTTATTCCATGGTTGTTTTAATGTCTTTAATATAGAATTGTAACATTGCTTTACGCTGTGCATTAACACTGCTTTCCAAAAAACATACTTGGCCTTCACCCATGATTCAGATGTGTGCACTTGCTAAAAAACAGGTAAAGTCTAAGTAACAAAAGCTAATTTATTTTGACTAATGTAGCCACATCTTCCATCTACTCTACTAAAAACAGATCTTAATTTCCTCTTTGTCTTAAAATTAATTTTATCACATGAAGTTCATTCAGATTCCTACCCTAAAGAGTCTGAATTATTGTTCTGAACTTTTATTCTATATTAAAATATGAAGGCAGTTTGTGACTGGCTCACCAACCCATGCATGCAACTGCCTCACATACAGGAAATGCTGCGGTGCTGCTCGTGGTTATTGAGGCGGTGATGCAAGTTGAGAAAACAAAGACGGTTAGTGTCTTTTAGC
>JAVLVB010001098.1:1108440-1137773 GCA_032876305.1 Orestias chungarensis
TATATATATATATATATATATATATATATATATATATATATATATATATATATATATATATATATATATATATATATATATATATATATATATATATACACACCATAGGAACAGTAACAATAAATGTTAATAAATATTCCTTTAAGAGTCTAAAATCATTTTACTTATTATCATGTAAATAAACTGGGGGGGAAAAAAATACAAACTATAATCACAAGCTAAGGAAACATATATTTTATCTTTATGTGTCTGGAAAATAAATGCAAAGACTGAATTGAACTCAGCATCCAGTATTGCATATTTAAGAAGTTTTTAGAGGTTAGGAGATCATCATGCATGTGACTTTGTGTGAGTTGGACTGATCTTGTTTTTGTGCATTTCCTCATTTGCTGCTAAAATTGGTATAAAAATAGAAATGAGTGAATCGTCACAGAGCACAAAAGATTCAAAACCGAATAAATTTTACCTAAAATGGTCAATAGTAAAAGAAAAGACACAAAGTTGTACAAAACGTACAAAACCACTGTTTATGTTTGCAAGGTTCAAAGAGGTTAACAATGCATCTAACTGTTTCACAAAGCAGGATAAATATTGGTAAGGACACATATAAGTACAATTATGAGTGTTTTTAACTGTTATCTATAGATGCAGGGCTGGTTGAAGGTTGCGTGAGGGTCAAAGTAAAATTTTATTTTGGGGTCCACTTTCAGTTACACTCATCACAATCATTGCAGATTTGAAGGAATTTAGGAGGCTGCTAACTCGTAGATCTATTCCAACAGACACTGACAGTGCATTCATTAATTGTGTCCCCTCAAGTCAGACACATGAAGCAGAAATTATTAAACAAGCCTCAAAGGGGTTGTTGAAGTGTTTCAGTAATTAATTTCAACCCTTAAACTGTCTAGTAAAGAAAGACCAAAACTTTATCAACTCCTTTTTGATCATAATTTACTTTTCCTGGTATCTATAAAGTATGGACATAAAAAAAGTTTCCTCAGATGTATGATCGCATTTTATTGTGTATTATTTCCAAGAACTTTTTATTTCACCTTACTTGCATTGGATTGGTGTGTGTTTTGAACCTTGTTTGTACCAGTTTATTATTTAAGAAATATGAGATAATAAGTATTCTCTTTAAGCCAAAATACTTCAGCTCTTCTGCAGGTGGATATCAATTATCAAACTCTTATAACCCAAAGAAAATAGAAAGAAAACTACTTTAAATGAACTCATAGTCGATGTAGAATGTCAAATGGATGAAGGCTCCCAAGCATGAAATGATGAACATCAAAAAGGTCAAAGTTGCAGGTGTGGAAACTCAACCTATAGCGATCTTGGGCAACAAGGTTACTTAGCTGCCACAGAGTCTGCTTATAGGTTGGGTCAGATCTACGTAGGTCTTTTAATGTGTAAACAATAGGTTTTTATTCTTTGTATCTCCACATTCTCGGGCAAATCGGATAGTTCCAAACTGAAAAGCTGAACAAGTGATCGATGATAGTTTAGACGTTATACGGTTCAACATATTTAGCGTCTGTCGTTAATTACCCAAAAGTAGCAATGACGCCACAGGCTGAAGTTAAAATAAGAGAAATCCTGTGACTTCTGGGCTACTACTCTGCATACTTTCCCCTGGAATGGAATGCTGCTGCTCACAGAAGGCAGACTTAGGGGGTGGGATGTTGATGTGGGAGAGAGGGGGCTGGGGGGGGGCTGTTTTCCCTCGGTTAAATCCCACTTTGGATTACTTCAAACTTGGCTATGAAAGAGTCCACTGACAGGACGGTCGGTTATCAGCCGGCGTGGAGAGCAACACGTGAAGCAAGGTAACTTCTGTTGAAATGTGAAGTTTCCCTCCTGGCAAACCGACTCGGATCTGTTTTGTAAAGTAAGCAAAAGCAGAATCTGTCTTCTATTTCTGGCCTCCCCAAGCAGCAGCAGCAGCAGCAGCAGCAGCAGCAGCAGCACATTCCCTCCGCCCCCCCCTGTCCAGACTGACGTCAGCAGAAAGTTATTTTCATGAATGGAGGGGGCGGTCACGAGGAACCGGTGACGTCGGCTCTTGCGGAAGCAGAGCGTGGAATGTTGGTACATTGTTGATGTTTTGTAGTCGATCCAGAGCGAGGATTCGCCGCCGCGCGTCCGACTGGCTCGGATAGGAAACTCACTCCGCCGCTTTTAGACGCGCTCCCGTTTTACACACACAGAGGTAAGGTTGTTTTCTTCTTCTTCTTCTACTTTGTGTGCGTGCGTGTGTGTGCGTGTGTGTGTGTGTGTGTCCTCTAGAATAGATTTGGTGGTTCTGGATGTGAATGGAGACTGTTGGATCCGGGAGGACACGTGTTAGTGACAGGAAAAAAATAAATAAACAGAAAAATAATGATAATAATGCATTTGAAGTGAAGTGAGGCAAAAAAATTTAAAAATAAATAAAATAATATAAATATACATAGTAAAACATGTATTAAGTGTATCTCATCTTTGCGTCAACATTGGACACTCTTACGCGAAAGTTGCCACAACTTTGTTTACATCATCGTTTTGTTTTTGTTTTTTTTACGCTCGCTTGAATGAATTCATTTGCTTATTATTAATTAACGTTTTTGCCAGTCGGATTCGCTCTGTCAGGAAAATGGAAGTGAAACATTCCGTCTTTGTTGAAACTACTTGCACTAGCAGACGTTCTCACATCCCTCCAAGGCTATTTCTGACACAAAGCCAAGCGGCATAGATTATTCCGATCTAGATGCAGAAGGGAGAAAAAAACAGCCTACAGATTGCTGCCATCGGAATCAACACGTGTTCTGCCTTGTAGACTTGTGGGAGGATGCCACCGAGACCCCCACGGCTGTCTGGCCCACAGCAGTGGGGGTCACGCATTTCCATTAACACTAATTCACACCAATGAAGGAAAGGCCTTTATCTGATTCTGCTTCACATACATCTTAATTTCTTATAATATAATTATAATATTTGTCTGTGAGGGGGACTGTTCCACTGAGAGGTGCCGCAGATTTAAAGCCAGGAGTATATTCTGATTCACTCTTGTTTCTGGTGGGCGCCCTTCAGCCTGTAGGAGGGGGGGTCTGGTGTGTGAACTCACTGTCATAATGTTAACATTTGGCCCAGTTACCAAAGTGATGGTGTGTTTTTCGGTACTTGCAACAGCTGACTCACTGTGCCACCAAAGCACTAAAGGAGAACCCCCCACCCCCACCCCCATCTGTAAACAGACAACAGGCAAAGTTTATTACCAAACCTAACATTTTAGTCCGGTGACTGATGAAATCAGTGTCCATTACAAAAAAACAACACTGTGGTGAAGTGTTGTGAAAGTGAAATACTTGTGGTTCCTCACGGTATGACTCACATGGATCATGCTCACTTTAATGTGCTTTGCTGCTCTAACTGGAATAAAATACATATTGTTGATAGATAGTTTTAGGAACATGCAGTTTTAACAATACTGGATGTGCCAAATATGGTTTAGACAGACCAAAATAGTATACAAATATATTTTCCTTCCTAAAGCAGTCCAATGCCAACTAGACTTACAAGAAATTGCTTCCTTTGCTTTTCTTTTTAGAGTTATGTGGTCTCAAAAACCCTCTTCCACCTACAGGTGTGTGATGCTTTAACAAAACCGGCCTTAAGTTGTTCAGGAACCAAGCAAATTTTTATATGGAGGGCTCATTTACACCGCAGCCTCATTAACGCCTAGATGTGTGACAATTCATGCACACAAGAACGGATTTTAAAAAGCTCTACCAATCGCTTTTTCTCATTTCTTATTTTGCTTTCACAAATAAAATACAACAAATCTTTAATGTAAATCAAATCTGCAGTGAAATAACAATGCACTAGTTGATGGATTGGTCCCATATTTTGTCATTATTGGAGGAATGTCTGTGCTGAGTTTTCCAGTGTAGGTTTAATCAGATCAAGTGTTTTCTGCTTGAACTACAGATACATGCATTCTAGGCTAATTTATCATCTAACAAGAAAATCAATTGCTGATAGCTAATACTTATCCGGCTTAGTGTTCTTACTAGAGTGCTTACATTTTTTTTTTCTCTTCTTTGTTACTCCAAAGGTTTCATTTTCCAAAGAACACCATAAAAAGTTGACAATTGACTAAAGGGTTATGCAGGCTTTGTCAATGTTTATGCTTTGTTGCTAACTAACCCAGTGAGCAACAACTAAGAGGGCTTTTTTCCCCCCAAATGTCCAAAGCAGTGATCTTAATGTCAGGGCTTGAGATTTTATTACACCTTTCTTATGTGGAAATTCATATTACTCATACTCTTATGTTAACTGCTCAAAAGGTCAAAAGCAAAACTAACTCCTCTCTCAACCTAAAAAATGTGATAGCAATTTTTAAGATCATTATATTATGAATCATTAAACCACTCTCCTGTTTGCGCTGTGTTGATGGCTCTAGCATTTTTTTTTCAACCTGACAAAATAATTCACTGCTAACTTTGGGTCCTATGACACCCAAATTACTTTTGTCCTGGGGTTTATCTATTTGAGGGATGCCTTGTTGAGTCCTAATGGTGCTAAGAGCAACTTGTTGCTGCTGTGACAGGAAGACAATGTGATAACCTAACAAAATTCGAAGTGGTGGTCTTTGGATTTATTTTAAAACATACATTAACAACGCTTATAAAAAAACACCTAATATGTCTCTTGTTGCTTACTCATATATGATCCCAGTTCAAGAAAGTGAACAGAGGTGCATGTTTTTTTTTTCTCTTCCCCCTGCATTCCTAACATTTCTATCCCAATGTCTTTGAAAATATCTTTTCCGCGAGTCCTCCTCCCTTTCCGCACAAAAGTTCCGGGCTGATCGAAGCAACCATTTCCAAGGTTTCTTTGCACTTTTCCTTCCTCCCTGTGAAACAACGGGATTTTCCAGGAAACGTCAGATCAGGAGGGTGTGATTCCCTGCCGCTGGTCGTCGCTTTTGCACGTAAACAGCGTGACTCACCACGCAGTTATGCTCTCCTTTTCCTTTGCATAACATCCCACCAAATGTGCTGCGTTGGAGAAAGAGCAGACTGCCACGCAAATCCATCGGGAGGAAAACTCTCCCCATATTCTTGAAGAAGTGTGGGAAAAGCTTTCTTAGAATAGTCTAGACAAATCTGTTTTCTGTTTACTTCAGTCTTCTAAAAAGAACAAAGACAAGTCAGCTCTTTTTAGCTTCAAAGTATGAGCTCATAACTCTGTGATAAGCTGTTTATTTTAGGAAGGGACTGGGCCCCACAGTATTGTGGTGTAACTAGGATTTGGTAATAGATGTCACTAAACACGAGGAACGGTTTACTGAACTCCTTTTTAAGTTAGGTTGGCTCTGCTTTTTTGTCTTGTTTTAGTTTGCCTTAATTGAGATCATGTAGAAACTGCAGTTGCAAAGGCACACATGGATCAAGAGTAAACAAAACTAGTTTAGTTATTTAACTCATTAAGTAAACTAAGAGATGTTTAAGGAAACACAAGTTTCCATTTTATTTTAACTACATTCTGTTTACACAGGAGGGACGGCCCTTCCATCTTCTTCATAAGAAAATCTCTCCATTTGTCTGAACACAACTAGGAATAAAAACATTTGGTCTGTAACTCAATTATACATAACACAATATCATATTTCATAAATAGTGGAACCCGTGGTCTACATTACATTATGTCCCCCTTTAACTCAAAACAACTTTTGATCCATCTTCATATATACGGGACAGAGTTAGCCACTAAGTTTGACTTCCCTAACCAACACCGTGCTTTAAAATTAAAAGGTTGCAACAAAAGACACCGTCTTACAGTACGCATGTTGGAGTCGCTCATTTGGTGTAACCATTTCAGTGGCCGCCTATCTGGTTCAAGGGTAAACTGTCACTGTAGACAGTACTACAGTCACTGTACTACCTATTAAACTTACCTTTTTCTAAGCTGTGGAGTATAAGGATTCTTTGTCTTGAAGTTTCTTGATGAGAAACGCAATGCAATGCCCCTTACCGTCAAACCTGCAGTGAAACATCACCAGGGCTTATTCCAGAGGAATCAGATTTCAGGGTAAACGTTTATCAGAGTACGGACTGTGTATGTCTCTGCACCAACATATATTTGTTAGGATTAATGGTGAGTCCAGGTTTATACAAACGAATAACCTGCTGTAGATGATAAACACGCTCCTTTTACATTTTATTAAAAAATAAACCATCAGCACCTGGTCCATGTGCCAAAGGGAATAACTTTTAACTAGAATAATGTAAAATTTGTTTTGATTCGTTATGATTGTCAGGCCCAGTTACTGACGTCGTGATAGTCATCAATGTGAGGCATTGGCTAGGCTCAGATTTAGTGACAGCAATAGGGTGCCTAAAATCAATCCAAAATTTTCAATGTGCCATCTTTCTTATATACAGGCACACTGTAATGCAACATTTATTCACAAAGTGATACCTCGATTGGAAAATCACCTGACTTGGTTCGAATCCAGGCCAGGGCAAGGATGTACACCAACAGCATCCAGTGTGGGTTCTTTGGCAAGACCCTTTGCGCTAATGCCTACTTTGTAAGTTGCTTTAGATAAAGTGTCTGCTAAATACTAAATCAGTTATCCAACGCTCCTGCATGAGATTAATCTCCTTTATTGTGGGACGAGAAATTCTGGGATTCCTGTAGAACCTCCTGTTACGTGCAGTGTTGTCTCACTAATGAGTACATGGCAGGGAAAAATAGCAAAATTTCCTCTTCATCTTGAACCACATGGCCTAAGAGTTCTAGCAAAACTGTCTCTGTAAGCCCTTGTGCTGTAGTATTCTCTCAGTAAACTAATACGGTAGCTCAGGCGTGTTCTCCTTCCTGTCATCAGAGGACAACGTCAGCAGCGTTGGTTCTCTCTACATAGCTTATAGTTTGAATGTCATCTGGCTTGGTCCTTCCTCGGGTGGTCTCCTTCATTGTCATGAATGTAAAATCCCCCTCCATGTTGTCACTATCGTGCTGTTGTTCCACTTTGAAATCATGCACCTAAGGCTGGAGTTGTTGAAACTGATTATTCCTCCATCTTATCACTTTGGGTACCGAACCTTTTTCACTCTGTTGATGTCATGCAATTTGAGGATGCATTTTAAAAAAGGTTTCCCAGTTTATCCAAGTAAGCTGATGCTTTAGTTAAATTCATAGCTGCAGCGAACCCTTCACTATTGACTTTATATATATATTTTTGAAATTCTCTTTTTATTTAGAAAGGCATATCTCCATCACCAAAAGCATTACATATTTACATTAACTCAGTCTGTCTAAGACACAGTGGTTCTGTCCATACTGCCCTTCTGGAGTTTTCTCTGACAGAACAATTCTACAGAGATCAAAGCAATAACACAAAGATAACCGAACTGAGGAGCGCATCTTTAACAATAAAAAAAAAAAAAAAGGGAGGGGAGGGGAGGTTCGAATCAAACCCAAGTTTATTCAGGTAAAATCCAATCTGACTGGTTTCACATACTCTGTCCATTTGGTCCAGATCTTATAAAACCTTTCCTTCTCAACTTTGAGGGAAAAGGAGATCTTCTCCATAACATAAATCTCGTAAACTATTTAAATCCATTCTTCGATGGTGGGGGGTTTCACTTTTTGCCATCTCCTAGGGACACATTTCTTACTAGCTGCCAATAACATAGTCAAAAGCTTTTTTTCTTTTATGTTCCATGTTTCAAACATTATATCACCCAAAAATATAGTTTCACATTTCAATGGAATTTTCACGTTGAATATATTTTTAATATGTTTGTTGATCTCTTCCCAGTATGGTTTTATTACTTGGCAGTCCCAAAAAATATGGAAGTGGTTGGCTCCATTTGTCCCACAGAGTTTCCAACAAGCATCCCCGTTGCCCAGGCAACGTTTTTGAATTGGTGTGATGAAAAATCTTGTGATATTTTTCCAGCAGAACTCCTGCCAAGTGCTTGATCCAGTTGAGGTCAATTGTACAAAGACCGAACCAAGATAACATTAGGAAAACACTGCATGTTATGAGACGTATCACACATGAAAAACTGGAGTCGCTGATATTAGGTTTGGATGCAGAGAAAGCATTTGACTCAGTGAGGTGGTCATTCCTATACAAAGTACTTTTAAAATTTGGCTAACATATAAATATAGTTGACATGTTTACAGAAATATATAACAAACCAACTGCAAGAATCAAAATCAATGGAAGCTTAACTAATTAATTTACTTTGGAAAGAGGGACGAGACAGAGGTGCTGCACATTGCCGCTCCTGTTCGACTGAGTCAGCTAATTAGGCAAAACGCAGAAATAAAGGGGGTAACAATGGCATCACGGGAACAGAAACTGTCCGTATTTGCGGACAACTTATTGATAAATATAACACAACCTACTCAGACACTCCCAAAATTGATGAAATTGCTTGAAGTATTTGGTTTAGTTTCCGGTTATAAAATTAATATTAACAAAACCCAAGCATTAACATTTAATTACGACCTTTAATTAGAACCATGTACAATTGGAAGTGGGATGCTGTGTCCAATAATTATTTGGGTGTCTCAATACCTAGGGACATCACAAGGCTATATAATATCAATTATGGCCCACTAAATTCAAAGATAAAAACTGATATACAAAGATGGAACGTAAATTTCAATTTTAAGTTTAAGTTCCCGGATTGAATCAATCAGGATGAATATTCTTCCGCGGGTGTTATACCTTTTTCAATGTTTACCAGTTAAAATACCACCTAAACAGTTCTTAGAATGGGACAAATTGATAGCGCTGTATGTTTGGAAAGGGAAAAGGGCCAGAATTAACTTTAAGACGTTGCAATTAAGAAAAGACATGGGGGGAATGGCGGTGTCGATTCCTTTTCGGATCCCTCTGGCACCCCATAGACCCTTATGTTGTCACGTCTAGAGCGGCTTTCCAGGTCCAGCAACTTGTCCTCCAGCTTGGTGTGCAGTTTCAGCATAGCCATAATGACTTCTTCTGCGTTTTGGATCCCCTCTTCTGCTTTCTCAATTCGCCCTTCTTCCTCGTCCCGTCTGGTATTTGCCTTTACGATTTCTTCTCTTATTGTCTCTAATTGTTCTTTGTTTTCTTGGCGAAACCCTCGTATTTCCTGCAGAATCATTTCTAAGTCGGCCATTTCTCCGCACTTCACCTGTTGTTTGTCAGCTTAAATGTGTTAGCTGCTAATTGTAGCTTCGCTCGGTCTTTCTCTGCCACCTGTCTTCGGACGATGTTTGTTGCTCAAATTGGTGATATTGCTTTTTATCCCCTATCACTTTACTTTTTATTTGATAATTTGTTTGGTTTCTATGGGGATATTTCACAAGTTTCTCTGGTTCAACCGGGAGCTCCCTTGTTATGCGGCCATCATTGTGGTGTCCCGGCTGGAAGTCAAACTTTATATATTTTTACAACTCTTTGAAGATTTCCTCATTGGTTTCCTCTTAGCCAGGGGTGGGCAACCTCTGACCTCAAGGGCCGGTGTCCTGCAAGTTTTAGATGTGTCTCTGCTTCAACACACCTGAGTCAAATAATCAGGTCATTAGCAGGACTCCAGAGAACTTGACTTATACTGGGAAGGGGCTTCAGGCATCTGATTCAAGTGTGTTAAACTTCAGATAAATCTGAAACTTGTAGCACACCGGCCCCACATGGACAGGAGTTGCCAACCCCTGCTCTAAGCCATACTTCTGACACCGCTTACCGAACGGTGAGAAAAGGCAGTTAAATACATTTTTAGGTGGCTTTATTTAGGTATAGCATGTCATGAGTACACCTCCACCATTACACAAGAAAAGCAACTGCCATACATAATATGATATATTAGAAGTAACCTTGAAAAGGGGCAAAAAAACACAAAAAAAACAAGATACAAGCACAGAAGATGAAAACTGCACCAGTTAAATAAATATAGATCATCACACTTAAATAAAAAAAAGACTAGGTCAAACTTAGCATATAGTTTCTTAGCGTTGCCTCTTTTAATATGGTGTTCTCCCAGAGCTTTTAAGCAGCAGCTTGGAGCATTGGTTTTCCTTTTGCTGCCCCGCCCTGCAAAGGAGACAAGCCAGGAAGACTTCTTAAAATGATAAGTTACACCAAGAAACTGACATGTTTTACCTACATTCTTTTTCTCCAGGAAGGCTGGCCAATCCCTTTGCTCTTTAATAATATCTCTCCAAATGTCTCAAGACAACTAAAATAAAGAATTGAAATAACAAACAACATTCAGTCTGTAACTGTAATGTACATAACACAACATTATTGTCATTCAGTTTTGGCTATATTCAATTAAAAGTTCAAAAAGATCAAGAAACATTTTGCATGGTTCCCTAGTGCTGTTGATTACCAGTCCTCTAGCTATTAGTCATTAGATAAAACTCAAATGATGAAATTGGGAGAGTAGTGTTTAAAGTCTTTATTGTTTGTTTCCTTCCTCAAAGTGCGATGGTGAACTACTTACTTGCACACATGTGCAAAGTCTGATTTGTTTGGGCAAGCATTGGATATGAGACGCGTCGGAATCCCAAACATTTTGGAATTTATTGACACTATTGTTTCAGAAGTGGGGAAACTGTGACCTCCACGCCCAACTTCATCACAAAGACATATTTCAAAACGCATGTTTTCTCTCTTCTGTGAAGATTTGCCTGTGTGCATGTCAGGGTTTTGGACATGTGTGCTCTCTCAGGAATGTGGTTTAGCCCCCCCCCCTCTCTCCTTTTTTTTTTTTTTTTTTTTTTTACCCGCCATCTGTGGCTTTGCTCTGAGGAATTTAACCAGACTCCTTTATGGAAAACCGAATCCGTGTTGCTTTCCTGACTGTGTTAAGAAGCCGTGTTTTGTTTGTGTCTGGTCCTGCTGAGTGGATTTGGTTGTGTGATATAACTGCCACTTTCCCTCTGAGGAGACTTGATTATGAAAGGCTTGCCACAGTGAAACTTGGAAAAGAATGATCACATTGCTGTAGAATTTCAGGACAACAACTTGGCTTCCCAATTGTGACTGGAGAACCCCTTGTTGAAGCGGGGAGCCATTTCCATGACTTCCACAACACATATAACACGGGACGCTCTTCTGATACAGTGACACTCAAAGGTATCTTGCCAAAAAACTGTTTATTTCATTTTTTTACCAATATTTAACGCCCCTGAAATCTAAACAAAATTCCGTGCTTTACATTGCAAATGACGGAGTTCAACAGATGCTCCTTAAATTGAACTTTAATGCATTTTGCGTTTTGTTTATCTTCAGATTAACTTTTCTAAAGGAAGTTCTTTATGTTTCAGAGTAAGACATTTGTTTTTCCGTTTCACTTCTCTGCAGGTTTCTACCGCATTCTACTCTCCCGAAAAAGCACAGAACTATTTATGTCCTAAAATGTGAACTCATGTTAAAAGTTACAAAAGTCCCCGACAGCCACAGTGTTTTTTTCTGATGAAAACTACAGTTGATATCATTGGAGGGAATATTTTTCGTCCCTCTAAAGTATCACTTATCTCACCCTCTACTAGATTTGTTTAGTTGGCAGAATTTTGTGTCGGCAGTGTGAGCTAAAAATATGCAGTAGAGGTAAATAAGGGCATAGAGCAGCTCAGGAAAGCCCAGCGTAAACGGATCCAACCGGAGAGGGTCGGCCTTAAATCGATGGACTAGATTGTCTTGCGGCAAAAATACATCACTGACTGTAGAGGAAACTATTTGCTTGTGACATTCTCCCTCCTGGTATTTTCCACCGCTGTACTGCTATGTAAAGTTAATCAAAACTGTACATGGTATGATGTGGGATAAAAAAGAGGAGCGTTGCTCCCTTACAGTAGTCCCAGAGACGTCGCTTAAAAAGAATAACGGGCCCTGCGGCGGACTGAATACAAACGAACTGGAGGAATTAAGAGAAAGATCAAAACAGATGTTTTAAGAGAGGATATCATGATCAGATTTGAACAGGTTCGTGGTTGTTTTTAATTCCATCTACTGACCTGTGGTTGTGAATGAGAGTTGTTTACCCTTTTGGGGACCTTATGACTCACGCTCCCACGCCCATTCACAGGGTGTTTCCATGGTAGCTCTAGAGCATGGAACAGTGAACTCCCAGTCAGGCTGGTCTGCAGGTCCTGAAATTGAGCCTTGGGGGATGTGTACCAAACTTGTTCAGTTTTTTTTGTCCCCTTTTCTTTTTCTCGTTGTTTGGTCATAAGAGCAGCCTGAGAGACCTGTTCTCCTGAATGATGAGTGCCAAGGGGGCTTTTTTTGTTTTTCGTTAAACAGATAAAAAGGCTCTGGAAGACAGACATACAGGCAGTCTGCTATGTTTAAATCTTTTAAAGAATGTGAATAAAAAAACAAGGGGTAAGCTTAGGGGTTTTATTTCTGCTTGCTCTAATGAACACATTTGGCTCAAGTCCCTCATAATGGGAAATACAAACACTGTCAAAAACTGATGGGTTTCAATGTGATGTTAGGCTGCCATCTGCTGGCAAGCTACTGCCAAAACGGATAAAACACTAAGATATTGTACTTAAGGCCTGATCCTAAAAATATTCTCATTAAGTTGCCTGTGAAACAAAAGTCGCACGTTGCATGTTGTCGCATGTTGCTGGCCATCCAGAAAGGTTAGGTGTGCAATTTATTTCAGGCACTAAAGTGCTGCCTATTTAGACGAGGGTTTGGATATTCACTGGCTGTCACCATGGAGATTGGTTATAAAAAGAAAGATAATGTTAAGGGCTATAGAGTTAGGCTAATAATGGTAATAACAGTGCATTTCATTTAATGACCTAAATTAAAGGGGTACAACACAAGTTATATGGTTGAAGATGGACACATTTATTTGTGAACATTATGTATTATTCTTGTCTGTAGAAAACGTACTGGGCTCTAATGGCAATGTATAAACATGAACAGATGTAGAATCTACAGTAGGGTTGTAATGTGTTAATTATTTTTATTTTTTTTTTACATCCAAACCATTGATTTTCTTGGTATTTTAAAACGAATAAAATCAACAAGTGGTGGTTTTACCACCTAAGAATGAGCACACGAACAAATAGTTCTTTTTGGAGTGAGATTTGGCAGAAGAGAGGTTTTGGCTTGGAGAAATATGCAGGAAAACCTAATTCTCATTCCAAAGGAATCAGAGTTGGCAACTCTGAAAATTATACTTCATCGATACAGTGGAGGGGCTAACTGGAATTATTATAGTCCTTAAGTTGATTAAATATAATGAACACCACCATCAACACGTTGCTCTCCAGCTAGTTGTGGTTAAATGGTATGTTTTCTTTTCCATTTTATTTTTAGTGCAGCTTCTGTGAGGTTCTGGTCAGTTTTCTGCATGCAGGGAATGACGACTCATTTCAAGACAAGCAAAGCATTAAAGGTAACCCTGTCAAGTTTAAAGAAATGTTTTTCTGTAATTGTGTTCGCATGCGGAGCTGTCCTTTAATCACTTCCCACATCTCACAGGTCAAGAAGGAGACGGGGGAGAATGCCCCGGTGCTCAGTGACGATGAGCTGGTGGCCATGTCCGTGCGGGAGCTGAACCAGCACCTGCGTGGGCTGACGAAGGAAGACGTCGTACGGCTGAAGCAGCGCCGACGGACCCTGAAGAACCGAGGCTATGCCGCCAGCTGTCGCATCAAGCGTGTAAGCCAGAAGGAAGAGCTGGAGAGACAAAAGACAGAGCTGCAGCGGGAGGTGGACAAGCTGGCCAGAGAGAACTCCAGCATGAGGTTGGAGCTGGATGCGCTGCGAGCTAAGTACGAGGCCTTGCAGTGTTTCGCCAGGACTGTAACCAGAGGTCCAATCTCCCCTGGCAAAGTGGCCACCACCAGCGTCATCACCATTGTCAAGTCTGCTAATCACAACAAGAGCCCCACCCCGTTCTCAGCCCCCTCCTAGTGTTGACAGGACTGGGCGTTTCCTTCTTTTGCCTGGTCTTCGCTGGCTCTTACCTATCCTGAACACAGAAATCCTGTACTGACAAGATGTTCAGTAGTTTGGTAGAGTGAAAGTGTCGGTGCCAAGCTCTTTGTCACGTTATGCTGCATTCACAGTTCTATCTTTGTTTGCCTGTTTCCTACACAATCTACACCGTCTACACTGTCCGTCCCCCCCAGCACCGGCAGGGTATTGGGGCTCTGTGACCCTACCTCTGCGACTGATGGTAGAGATTTATAATAGTCTGTCTTACCGGTGTGACACTCTAAATATGCAGGACATAAGATATAAACGATTTAAACTTATTGATTTGTTGCTAGTACATTATTTTTGTACATTTCCCAAAAAAAACATTAAACTTCTAAGCGCAATCTATACCTACAAGCAATTTTGCTAAATTAGGGTTTACATTTGCAACCATTAAAGTCAAGTAGAAGTTTCTGTATTGTTTTCACTGATATCAGAAACAGATGAACACCAAGTTTTCGGATTTCTTTTAATCTCATGCTGTGCCATATGAAAAAGCTTAATCATAGTGATGGTGAAAATTGGTCTTTGTGTTGCATGTTTGGAAAACCCTGGTATGAGCAATGGGTAACAATACATGGAAATCAAGGCCAAATCTAAGTGATGTTTACTTTAATTGGGAAATTCATCTAAAAGGTCCTAACCTTTTTCCATTATAGATGAATTAATTATGGTGTATAAGATGTTAAGGACATTGTAAAGTTTGAGTTTTTAGAAGTGTTGGGTGTAATTCTGATGGCTGCTTTGTTGCCCCATGACTTAAAGTTACAAAACAATTGGCACTCAAAACGTTCTTTTGTTTAAAAATCATGAATAGGTTTTAAACCTTTTTTTAATGTAACTCATGAATAAAATATTACATTTGAATGTGTTTAGGAAGCAGATTTAGTAAGATTTATTTGTAATTATATATACAAAAAAAAAAAACGCCATTACATAGCACTTATAACTGTAAAGATACAGTATAAATTAAAGGACAAAATACAACAATTTACCAGAAATTATTAATTTTTGTATATTCTGGGGCTTAAATGTGTGATGGTGATGTGGTGGGGATATTTAGTGAAAGCTTGAAGTAAGCAGTGATGTTAACCTCTGCTGCACTTGCAGTGTTTGGTGGGTAATCCATATTGGATATAGTGACAAAGAAAGCAGTACTTTAAAAAAATAAAATATCTTCCTGTATATTACAGAATAACGGTGAAAAAGCTGCACGTTTTGTTGTCACTTAGGTTGATAAACTCCGTCCAGACAAAACAAAAAAAACAATCATTCCTACAGCTGGGTCACAAGAAGTGCTGCTGCTGCCGGTGTTGGTATTTTTACAACAAGTAGCTATTTACTTTGCATTTGACACACTCTTCTACAAGAGAAACTCCTGACTCCTGTCCCTAAAAAAAAATAATATATATATATATATATATATATAGTGCAGTTGATGCCTTTCTCTTTATGAACATCTTGCAATATTTAAATATAAACCTGACTTGAAAACAAGCTGTTCCTACAGAGGATCCATTCCTAATTCAGAGTTAACACAACAGAGACTCAAGTCAGGGGTTTTTCTTGCCTAAGAGGACATGACTGTTCTTCCCCTGTTCAATAGCTGCAAAGAACAGAATGGGGAACTATGCTGCTGTACAACCTGCTGTGATTTTGTTCTTAAGCAGGGGCATTGCTGTGTTCTTAATCTTTGACTATTCACACAGTTCTTTTGTTGATTTCTTTTTCTGATCTCAATTTTATACAGTACACATACAAAAAAATGCATAAAAATATGTTACTTTTTATTCTGTCTTTTATTAGACTGGGAGTGGTGTGTCTGTAATCACTCACTGAAGCTAGTGATATCGACTGTTTTCAAATTGTATTCACATTTATCATGATACAATTGTGTTCATAACGTAAATATTTTATGTATTCATACTTGACAATTAGCTGCCTAGAGTTGCATTCAGACGCCTCCAGTTATGTCAAATATTAGCATATGTAGAACTGTCTATTAGCAATGTAACGTTAGTGAGACATGCAATGGACCTCACAACAATGTGATTAAACAATTAACCACATTTTAGGATCCTTCGGCGCAAATTAAGAAGCACAGATTTGCAACAGAGACAAGTGTGGCAAAAACCTCCGAGCCTCTTTAAGCCATCAGATTTAAGTTTATTAGCCCAGTGTTTAAAGCTGGTGTAGACACGGCAGGTTCTACATCTTACTTCACAATGGGAATATTTGAAGTGCTTTATGTGTTCAGCACTGCTAACCCATACCTGTTAATATAATAGTATAGTTTAGTCCAAAGCAAAAAAAACAAACAAAAAAATAATTTACTTTATATATTCCATTTAAAACTTGGTTGAATGAGTTTGCGTCCGCCTTATTATTCTTTTTATTTTTATGTAAAACAGATTTGTTAGTGAGCCAAATAAAAGAAAGACCTTTCTCTAGGCGAAATTAAATACACAACCACTGTATGCAAGCCAACATCTATATTGGTCTTTTATGCAAGTCGGTTAAAAACACATTTTCCGATTTATTAGAGCAGATGTTTTAGAAAAAATGTAGACAGGTTTGTTTGTGAGACAAGGCACTGTTAAACTTTCAGCCGTAGACGTTCACCAATGTTGTTCCAGACATTTTTCTTTCCTCTTGCAGTTTGTGAATATACTTGGCAACATGCGGGAGCTGTTGCATCCCTCCCACTTTTATATGAATTGTTGATATAAATAAATAAATAAAATTTGTATTTTGATAGAAAATGTAAGAAATGTTACATATATATATTTTTATTTTTTTTCTGAACATGTCTGATTAAATAAGCTTTAACACCAGCTTTGTAATTTCAGCCATGTAGTGTCAACTAGAATACCGAAAGGATGACACAAATCAAATGCCATTTCAGTTACTGCAGTTTCTAGGCTAACTTAGCTAGAAGTAGAAAACCCTTTTTTTTCTTTTTTAGTTTCCCTGCAATAACATGAGTCTAACTAGTTGCTGTCAATACCAACCTTGAACAAGGACAGTAAATGGCAGCATACCCGGTATTTACCCTTTAAAATTGTCATTAATCTTCACTTATGTTTTGTATTTATTTCATTGATTTATGTAATTGTATTAAAGAAAAACTAAATTATTTTTTATTTTGCATTCATTTATTTACATGTTTTCTCAATGAACTACCCTTGTGTACAAATAAAACTTTTTCCGCCCTTACTGAACAGAATATATGGTCAGTTCATTTTTATAGCGATTTCTATACTTTCAAATACAAACTTCATTAAAGTGTTTGCTCGATTTTCTGCATGAAAAGTTTCACACAAGCAACTTCATCTAAATTTAAAACCAGATTGGAACTACTTTGTACAGCTTTACATTAATAATGAGTGCCTTCTTAAAAGAAAGAAAGAAAACATTGGCACATTAGGATAAAAAATAAAATAACTTACAAACAACAGATAGGTCCCTGAAAAACTATACTTACATATAACATGTTAATAACCACAAAAGTTCAGAGGAAAAACTACAATTTAGAAAATGGTCAATTGTTGAAATGGCCTGAACGTCTCACAATAAATAGAATACAAGGTTTACAATTAAAGTTTGTACACAAACAGACCATACTGAACAGCACAATCAAGGCTAACCAAGTTCATAACCCTTACAGGATGGGAGAATATAAGCATTGAAATTAAATCAAACTACACAAAATAGTTATAATAGAAACTGTTCCTTAAAAAAAAAAAGCAGCTTGCATCTGTTAAACGGCCATTGAGTAGGGCTACTCTGCAGCATGCTGGGAAAATTAATGAGAATATCCAACTTTCCCCTTTGTAGGCAATAGGTTTATCCAATTTGCCCCTTTTCTGATCGATACAACGCATATTGAAGTGCAGTTTAAGTTGCCTGCTTCAATAATAATGCGTCTTTGAACAGAAAGCCTTTCATTTGTCAGTCAACCACGCCGAGGAATGCTTAGCAAATACTTCAATCAAGCAGATGTGAGTAACGGTCCATGAAGTGCCATTCTCAGCCATCGCCCGCTTTCCTGTCTCCCACCTGGAGTCACATATTAATGATCTGCTCTTTGAAAACGGCTGATGATTCAGAGGGAACACGCTTCAGACAGCCAGAGAAGCTGCCGTGGAGAGGTGGCGGCGGCCGAATCGACATTGGGGACGCAGCTGAAAATCTGGCAGCTTGATTTAAAGGGAGCGCGTGGCTACTGACTTGTGTGATGAAGTGAAGATGACATGTCATTTTCTAGATTATCCCAGCAAGACAGAGACAGATCAGTTCTCAGCCTATGGAGCTACACAATCAAAACAGTTAAAATTGCATACACATCCTTTGATTAAAATCATCATTATAAAAAAATGGGACATAAGCAAGTATTCCTCCTTAAGTACTTGCTTGTGAAAATGACCCGGCTTTGAGTGATGCAACACAGCTTTTTCCCCAGGGGTCAGAGGTACAGGTGCACAGGGCACCAACACCTGGGTCTCTTGCTAGGAAATGCCTAAAACTCATCATCTGATGTAATCAGCATGATTTTGTCAGACTTGCGAGAGCTCTTGTTGCCCGTGGCAACTTTCCCATTAGTGTTGGGCTTGGTGACCTCCTGTGTGGATTGCTGAGTGTACTGCTGATAGGCAGGGGAGAAGTTGTGGATGGCATCCTGCACCATGTCCCCTGGGTTCATGGTTTCCTTTAAGCCACTGGAGATGCTCTGCATTGGGGGGAGATTCTCTGCAGAGACAAAAACAGTAAACCAGGCTTTTTTTTTTTTAAATGGACAAAATTGTACAGTTACATTTGCAGGGCTTAAATAAATGTGCAAATGAGATAAGTGGGAAAAAAAAGACCTATTTCAGTCAGAAACCTGACAATTATCTGGAATCGGAAATAAATCCTCTCTCAAATTAAACCAAAGTAGGTAGATGCATGGCAAAAAAGAAGACATAAAAAGGAAAAGTAAATCAGCGGTTTACCCTTTTTTACTTTGCAAATGATGTAGTAAATGTGGTAGAATAGTAGATACCCATCAGTTATGCCATGCATGCCTTTGATTCTGTGTAATTAATTGTAAGAGACTTGTTCAAAATATCTAAAGTCAGCAAAGTCATATAATCTTTTATTCCTAAAGATTAAGATGGAAAATGTACATTATGGTTATATAAGATTTTTCTCTGGAACCCTGAACAAATTGGAGAAAGACTTTGAGAAGAGCAATCAGAGCTAAAGAAGTTACAATTACCAAAAAAACACCTAAAAAAAAAGTATGCAATATTTGCAGTGGTTTTCATTCAGTTTAAGTTTGTAGCAGGAAAAATGCAGATATTTATTTGCTAATTACAGCATGTTACTTCCCCTCCCGCCCATCACTTTTTCTAGGATGAGATTTTTTCATTGTTTGTACTGTTTATCTTTCCAATTCTTTTCCATGAAAGAACAAAAAAGTTGAAGAATTTTGAGCTTTTTTCAAAACTCACCACTATTATTGAGAAAGCTGTCTGTACAGTAAAGCAAATGATCAAACAAATGTCTACATGGATTTAAAAAAAGTATTTTCTCTGTATATTGTTGGGTTATGCTGACATTCATTATTAAAAAAGTTTAAGTACAAGAACCAATATATGCTGTTATGCTGAATACCTCTCTAATCTGGGAGGTACATACTCCTACCATCAATTACTAATTTCCATGTTTTGGTTTTAGAGAAATCAGTTTCAAGTAATACATTTTTGTCTACACAACACTGGCTGACCAGTGGGTAAATAATTAGCTTTAAGCTTGTATTAATTAGTCTTTAAGCTTCAGACGTACTTCCATTCACAAACATTATTGATCTGTTCAATGTGACCGGAGATACTTCCTGTGATACTGAATCTGTACTTTTCCCACATCTTCTAAATCCCTCTGCTTAGAATGGAAAAAAAGTTGTTAACGTATTTATTAGATGAACACAAGCAGGGGAAATCACTGTTGATATTTAATATTTATTGTGTTTATCACCATTTTTTTTTTGCCATGGCAAACTTACTGTATAATTGGCTCTTTAAATTTTCTTATTGGGTGGGTTTCTCATTTTTAACTTCTTAATCCGTGCTTTTCTCCATTTGCTCATCTCTTCTGTGTCCTTTACTAAGAAAGCTTGATGTCCTAATGTGCAGTCGCTGGCCATCTCAGGCCCCAGGGCTGCTTCTCCGAGATCTGTGACTGATGGCCCATCCAGCGTTCAGAGCATTCATTGGTCTCAATAGGCCATTCTTTCCAAACTGTCATGGCCAATATCTGTCTCTGCTTTGAGACAGCCTACATTCATCATCATGCCAGCCCACATAGCTGTAATATAACTGACAATTAGCAGTGACAGTAATGACGACTTGTTCGCAGGATTAAAACAGTAATCCTTATGAGAGCGATACACCTTCAAAAGCGTTTCCATAATTACTACCTTGAATGCCAGATATTTTTCCCTTTATTTTATCCCGTCAATCTTCATACCATGCCTCACTTTCACGCATTGTTTTGGTTGTTCTGAGATTGGATGGTAATTTGCTTCATCTCTTTTCCTTCCCACCCCCAAGCTCCCCTCGGGCTTCAACTATGTTCTAACACTTTTTTTTCCCTGGTTAAATAAATAAATAAAAAAGTACTATTCCTTACAACTGTCAGTGTCAAGTCTATAGAGCATATCTAAACCAATGCTGCTTGCTTACGAGTTGAATTCCTTTAGATTTTAGCTAATTCTAATATTAATTATTCTGTCACAGTGAATTGCAGAAGCTAATCATACATATTATATAAAATGTTTAAAATTGTGTCATATCAGAAAAAAAAGTATTTTATTGGGGATTTTAGGTGATCAGCCAATCTAAAAAGACATTCACCTTCCAGCTGGACAATATCACACTTGCAGCTGCAAAGGCATTGGTTTAGTTAGATGTCTATATGTTAGAATGGCCCAAAGTCTGTGGGACTTTATTAGACTGTAAAAGCTAGAGATTCCTTCACTGATATCTGCCTAAATGATCTCACCTGTTAGATCTGGCTTGGCCAGATTTAAAAGTGCCTGTAAGTCTATATTCATCACACTGTAAAATTGGCACCTGAAGACATTACAAATCCTACAATACGTTTCCTTTTCTAACACTAAATGATTTCACAAACATGCTAGTTTTCTCTCTCTCTCTCTCAAGGAATTGCTTAACAGAACACATTTAGACAAAAGCTCTTGTTTTATCCAACCTAGACACCCACACCATTCATATGGTGAAAATATATTTTTTTAACACAACCTAACCGATGTTTGTGAAAATCTCGAGTTCTTTGATGTCTTTTCAAGTACTCGGGGCATGTTACCAAATATATTTTCTCACAGCCATTAAAGAAATAGGAAAAATAAGAGCAAACAAAACAAAAACAAGAAACTCGCCTAAAGGACAATCTTTCAAATGTTTCTGCATTCATCATCACAGCTTGAGAAATAAAAGCTTCTGTTAACGTCAACTATTCTGTCAGGTTTTAGGAAATGCTTGGCTTTACAACACTGTTCCAAAGGCCAAGGTATGAGTTAAAGGTCAGAGTGACTGGCCCCTCCAGAATGAAATGCCATTAGAAATACTTTCAGGAATTTCCTCACTGTAAAGTTAAAGCGAGAATGGCAAATAGCCTAAATACACATCAGAAAACTATTTGTGGAATCTGCTTGCTATACCGAACTAAGTTTACCTGGCACATCATTTTTCTTCTCCTGGTAGACGGTGCAGGTGAAGGCGTATCGAAGCGCAATGGCAGCAAAGAACATTTCGATGCAGATGATGAAGTTCTGCCACCCAGCTGCGACCGTGCCGGCGCCTACTTCATGTCCTTCTATGAAAAGGGCATTAGGAATGACGCCGCACCGTTCCAGGATAGCAAGGAGCATTCCTATGGGGAGAATAAGATTTTCCTTTCTTAATTTGTAGCTGTATATGCTGAAGGTGACCAGATTAATACAAAACAAAAGGAGCAATGAACTAACCTTGCCAGAAGGATAAAAAGATGACCGATTTGATTGTGAGAAATTTGAGCACTGGTTCATATGGTCTGAGCAGATCACTCGTGGCAAAGTGGAAGAGGAAGAGCGCATAGAGGGCCAGGCTTACGGAGAAGTTGTAGATGATTGTGATGTACAGGTAGCCTTCATTGACGCTGCATTGAGAGGAAGCGGAACAGTGCCAGAGGGCATTTAAAACATTTGCTTAAGCACAGGTGCATTTCAAGTGTATCAAGTGCAGCAGATAACCAGACACACTTGTACATCAGATTGTTTCTTGTTCCACTGAGAGAGATCCTCTCAAAAGATTCAGCTGCGATGTTGCTTAATAAAGCGAACAGAGTGCATGGTTGGCTGAGGAGCGTGAGTGAACAATGAGTGAATCATCAAGGTTTTGGAGAAAACAGCTTGGAGGAAGATGTGACGTATAAAGATGAATGGGAGAAGGAAGCGAATAAAGCATATCTTTAGGAGTGATGATATGAGAGCGAAGATTAAAAAAATAAAAAGAACTTTTATGAGCACTCATTGAAGTCTGCTTTCTTTATGCAACTTTCGAACAAGTGTTGTTACAGCTGACTCTTCAGAAAGACTCATGTCGGAGAAGGATCAGAAAATAGCATAAATGTAGTATTATATGCAATCTTCATTAGATAATTTGCTGTTAATAGATTTGGTCTTCAATATTATTACAAGTGTGCAATTTCTGCCCATCCTCTGAATTATATAAAAGCATAAAACGGATATAACACATCCTTTTCAGCTTAAACTACACCGGGTAATTATAACCAATCATTCCAAAGCAACAGTATCATATTTGGTCAACAAACACAAACTTCTGTAGAGCTGCAAAGTTTGATCCCATAACTTTGAACTCAAGTCAACCGTTTTTTATCACACTTTCTGCAAACAAGTGATATGCCTATCTCCGTTTCCAAATTGTTTACATGTTCACAGAAGCAGCAAACAAACCCTCTGGAAACTACATGCATCAGTGGGATACACAAGAGAATGGGATGTAAAAAAAAAAGGAGGTGCTGCTCACCTAAAATCTCCGTCGTGATATTTGCCGAAGGCCTGGAGGACGATGGTGATGGATGCCATGATAGGTTTGACAACACAGAACTGGAGAGTCGCCTGGAGGATACATGACAATCCAGAATGACACATCAAGAGATGGTAGGCAAGGACACAACTGACAAAGACATCAGAATCAGTTTGCGGATAAAATAAGATTGGGAAAGATTTGGCACTGTTAAATGACATCAAGCTATTTTCAAACTATTAAAAAACAGCACCATACATGGATTTTTGATTGTTTAAAATATATTAATAAAGCCGGTTATAATTAGACATGCAGTGTTTTAAAATATCTCCAATTATCCTTAACCAGCGTTCCCATTTTGTCAAGTAATAACAAGTTTCCCCGTATTAGATCTATACATGACATTTCAACACAAACTAGCACTTAAGTACAAAAAGGAAAAGAGAACAAAAGAAGATTGTTTTCTTATTAGTTTTATAACTAATAAACCTTAAGTCTGGTGTTTCTTTGTATCGTGTCTACATATAAATACTTTAAAAAATGAGAGAAGCTTTTATGTGCATCTCAAACTGGCATTATTAGGATTCATACTGTTTTTCATGCAGAAAAATTAATTTGCTTTAAAGTTTTCAATACTGATTTGCTCAACGCCTGTTGTGTATCCCCAGGGATCCGACATCTGCCAAATAAAACCCAAAGCCTTTCTCAAGCATCAAATAAGGATAATTTCTCACGGAAATGTCAAAAAGCAGTTCAGCATGTAAAAGGAGCAAATCATCACGCTTTTCAAAAATCTGTATCTCCAAGCTGCTTTCCCATATCACTAATTGATTTGGTAAACTGCCTTGTAATGACAGTAAAACGTTCCCCCAATTTGAAGACTGCTCATGTTCATAATCCACAGACTTTCAGAATGAGGGAAGAAGAGCTATCAGATCTGCTGCATTGGTTTGATTTTAAAAACCTCAACTTTAAGCCATCATTTGGGATTCTCCAGTACTACTCATTCAAAAGTAAAGGTATAAAGATCTCAGTCAAAATAAAGCTCCAGCTATTTCCGTTCCTTTTGCGTGATTCTGTCTTCCCATTTTTTTCTGCAACTCAGTTTTCTACTATTTTGATCGCATACAGCAATCTGAAAATCCACCGTCTTTAGCAATTACTTGTTGTTTGTTTCTTTAATAGACCACCTTTTGGATAACTCTTCACTCAGCAATTAGGAATATGATTGTCTAGGCCATAACTTTTAATAAAGAAATCAGGATTTTTTTTTTTGTTATTGGCGCAAAGTAATATTAACACGGGTTTTCAATCAGCTGTACACCCTAACATAAAAATGACAGCATTTATTAACGTCACTAAAGTGTTGAATCGATTATCTTCTTCTTGAAGTGCTTTGATAAAGTGCAGTAAACATTATGACTTCAAAAGAATAAGAATTACTGCACTAGGACAATGGTGGGTCACTTTCAAACTTTACTCAAATTACAAGAAATAAATAGATTGATTTGTGATAATCCTAAATAATATTTACACATTTGTTTCTAAAATAGAGAACCATCCTTTACTACTCTTTCAGCCTCTAGAGAGATTATAAAAAGTATGAATTTCAAACCTGTTTACGTAACTCTATCAAAGCACACAGCTTATTATCGTTCAGTTGGGATAAAAACAGTCGTTTTTGCCATGAATTTTGGTCCGAAGACGCCTCTCAGTTTCAATATCCATCAGTGTTACATGCGAGGCCTCTGCAGCATCCAAAGACACAGAAGGAGCTCTGTGCTGACAGTTCACATCATCTCTCTGTGTACATCATCATGAAGCTTTCACCCACCGTAACCCCGCTTTTGTTTTCCTTTTTCAATGTTTTTAAACCCACAGTACAACCAATTACCACAGCTGTCAATTTTTGCAGTCTGGAGGCTTTATCTTTTATTAATGACTGTTTATTTTTCCAGACCAAGCAAGTTTATTCCAGAGATCAACTCTGGAACACAGAAGAGAGTACAGCGTCTCACCTGTTTGCAGAATCTTAAAAAGCCGATGGAGTAGCTTATTCCAACCAGACAACACGTCCCATATAAACAGCTCGACCTGTGCGGACAGCGGAAATGGACTTAAGTTACAATGCGAAACAGGACATCTCATTAGAGAGTATACAAAAAGTAAGTGCAAAATGTCTCATGAATGAGAGCGCATACGTGACCAAATAAAGACTACACCAGCATTCTATTATGTAGGGATAAGCTATATGATAAATTAACAGTCTCTTAAAGTAACTATTGTCTCACAATTGATCTAAAAGTGCTTTATATCATCACTGCAGATGTGTGTTTATTGGACTCATTTTGATTCATGTATTGATTAGTTGTTTACTTTAACATTCCCATCTATAGCATCTTTGGTTAAATTTGATCCTGCAACCCATCTAGCAGTGTAATTGATAAGTCATTAAAATTGCGACAACTTTCACTTAACTAATTTATCAATTATAACAAGGGTTATAGAATATATAACACCCCTCACTATTAAAACTCCAGTGTTGCTCATTCTTTTACAGGATGTAATCTTTACTATTATTCATGAGCTGCTGCATAAGTTTTTATTGTGGCCATAAGTCCTGCTAAGACTAATGAACTTATTCTGCTGATGTGTAAATAAATCTTGTGTGAGTTTCTCTTTCAAGGCTACAAATGAACCTGACATGCAGGCCTGCGATACAATAGAAATGACAGTACATGAGAAAGGGTATTAGTATTAGCTGCAATAAAAAAAAAAGAAGCAAATATATTTTATTTACATCTTCATAGCGTCCTCTTGGAGCATTGTGCAGCGATTGGTTATAGTTCATTTGCGTTTCAATAAAATGGGAATGCATAAAAACAGTCATAAAATAATGTTTTGTGATTTTGCTTCACTGCTTTGTTTAATTATCACACATTATTTACTATTAAGATTGTAACAGCTTGTAAAATATTTTAAATTGAAATAAAAACTTATGAATATGTTGCAAGTTGTAAACAACACTAAGGGTTCAACTTTATTTAACTCAATTTGGGCCCAACATAATTTATAATCATTCACACTATATTGTAATTTTGTTAAGAGTGCAAATTTATCAATATCATACAGATTGGTAATTTAAAAAAAACTATAAAATAAATCCATCTGACATAACCTGGCTGCAAATGTGTGCACACGTTGAAGGGGTATTTTGTTGTAGAATGTTATGATTCATATACAGCATTCAGTATGAATACTCCACACCAAAAATCTATTAAAATTATTATTATTGTGAATTAAATCTTAAACTGTCTCTGTTGGCACTTGCCTATTTTACCTGATCAAAATAATCTAATTGTGCAATGCTATCAGTCCGAAGAGGATATCAGGATATGTTGAAAAATGAGGAAAAATCAAAAAACTAAACTTTTCTCCAAACTGACAAAATGACAATTAACAAGAGAGAGGCAAATATCAACACAGAAATTTTTTTTCATATAACCATAGAAAAATTAGCTAAAACCCAGGAAAGGAACACTTACTGTATGGGTTTCCCTCTAATCTCAGACATGATTGCGCTCTCTCCTCCAAGATATTCGAAAGACAGGCTCAGAAAATTGTAAATAACAAAAGCTGAAACACAAAGTTTTTTTCTTTTACTTTTTACAGTTAATTACTTCTTTTTCTTAATTTCCACCATTTCAACTCTAGAACATTTTCCCATTCACTTAAAGTCATACTGTCCTCTGAAGGTAAACGCATTTGAGATAAAAAATAAACTCCCACAAAAATAATCAATAGTTAAACATTACAGAACAAAGAATCTTTCAGGACAGACATTAAGGCCTTTCCAAAGGTTCTGCGTCTGGAAAATCCCTTCTTAAGCCTTTGTTGCTATTTAAGGGAGGATTAAATGAAGCAAATGCAGATGGTGTCCAATCTAGGGAAGCTTCATAATGCTTTAGCTGCAGCTGTGAATGGTGTCGCTGCTTTCAGGTGCGGCCACAACACTGGGCTTGTTATAATCTTCACAATCTAATCTCAACACACTGCTTTCATTTAAATTAGCATGGTAATCCTTTACAATTTATAATTTACCTTTACATTTTATTATGCATATAGGCATAATTTAGCTCTACAAAGTTGGATTTCAGAGTTAAAAGTCACACAGTAGAACTATGAAAAGCATAGCATAGTCAGACCCAGTCAAAAAAAACAAAAACAACGCTACTAAAATTACTCCTCTAAGAAACACAACACCTCCTATAATGAGTTCTAGAGATGAGAACAAAAACTGGAAGGTGAAAAACTAGTTTGGCCACTTCCTTGAATTTCTGTTTCGAGCATCTGCAACAACTACGAGGGCAGGACAACGCCAGTCTGATGAAGAAAGAAAAAAAAAAAAAACAGGCAATCAAAAGGATCTCAAAGTGTTGGTGATACATACCTTCATAACAATCTCGAACAGAATCGAAGTAAACGTAATACTGGTCGTTGCTGATAAACAGCAGACTGAGCCAAGAGTCGAAGGAATACACTGGCACAATGAACAGTATGCGGATGATGTAGCGCTGCTCATTGGGGACAGTGTAGGAGCGAAGGTGTGTGTAGATCTAGAATGAAGACACAAAACAAAAGATGGCATCAGAAACAATAGAGTATAGACTGAGGTTACAAGCTGTGAACTTCGTTTCCAATCATGGAATAAAGTCCGGCAATAAAATCAGACCACGGCATCTCTCATTAGGAAAAACAAGAGATAAGATTCAAAATGTGCTGAATTTAAGCAATGTTAATAAAAAAAAATCATTAAATGATAGGTTTAATTTAGAGCTTTCTCTGCTTAACTGAAGTTCTGTAGCATCTGAAAGATGCATTATTTATGTCTCTGCAACATGACCTTTCATACTGACCCAGCTTTAGTTTCTACCAACTCTAGGAACATTTCCAGCTTCTATGGGTATAAACTATTGTTACAAGGAAAAAGAAAAGAAAAGAAAAGAAAAGAAAAACCCAAGCAATTGTGCAATTATTAATCTAGTATTTGTTTTAAATTAATGATACAGTTTTATAATAGTTAAGCACATGGGTACAAAATAGGTTGTTTATATGTAAAAGTATAATAAGGTCAGATTGATGTGGTAAATAAGGGTACATCATGGTTGTAGGTGGTACCGGACCTTTTGAATACAGCTCCTGGCACAACCTGAGAAAAAGCTGCATGTTTTATTGTAATTATTAAGAGCGTGAATGGAAAACGTCATCAGTTAATGAACAGCTTAGAATTCGTTCACACTACAAATTAAACTTCTAAGCACACCATAGTCTAAATTCTTTCCAACTTTTCATTGGATTGCTGACTGTCAGACTCCTGTCCCTTATACGAGGTCTACATAAATGGTTAATTCTAATGATTGTGATAATTTTTTTAAATGACTCACTGTTCTCAGTTTCGCAGCAATTATTCGAGACCTCAGTGTCAATATTTCCATCAAAAAGTGAGCTGTGCTCTCATTGAAAATCTGTGCACATATTTCTGTTGTGTTCCCATCAGGGCCTCTTGTGTTGAATCGAGTCAAATAAATACCTTGCAGCTACTGGCGAGTTATACACCATATTTCTATGTCAGCTTTCCCCTGCACTCAGATGTAAGATGCCTTTTTTTATTGTATACACATAAAATAATACATCCATGAACCTTTTATTAGACACTCTTAGGAAACCAATGGAAATGCCAATAAACAATATCACCGCTCATAAATGTTCTGCTTTATATTAGCGCAGAATCATTATCAAAAGCAAGATTGTAACCAAACCAATGTTTACATTCACAGAGCTCCAGACTTTATCAGAGAGGTCTAATTCATAGCCACAGATTACCTCACACCTACTGTTTGCCTGCCATTGTGACATGCAGCTTTAACATAGTCTTAACCAAACATATTACCCAACTCGCATTTTAACCCATTTAATCCCAAATTTTTCCCAGACACAGAGATATCCAAATCGCATGTCATTAGATGCCCTTTGAAACATTCAAACATAATTTTTTTAAATTTTCATGGAAAAGTGTGTGAAAAGTATGTTTTATGTTTGGTCACAATTGTGACCGGTGGGATAATGTGTTGTATCAACCATTGGACAGGCTAAATATAAGTCATTTTGGCCTGTGCAGTGTGTGTGTGTGTGTGTGTGTGTGTGTGTGTGTGTGTGTGTGTGTGTGTGTGTGTGTGTGTGTGTGTGTG
>JAVLVB010001098.1:1142247-1226042 GCA_032876305.1 Orestias chungarensis
GGGGAGTGACTCCAGATAGGAAGTGTTGTAAATTGGTACCAACTGAATTAAACAGAATTTAATTAAAGTTAAAGTTTGCATGCATACATTTTGCTGTGGGAGAAAGTTTTTGTTAAGTTCTTATCAAGAACACCCCTTAGTGAGAATTACTTTTGTTTTAAAGGAGCAGATTCATTTTTGCTTTATTTATTTTCACTATGGATGTAAAAATGAGGCACAAAGCCCTGAAAGCTAATATAAAACTACTATAATTCTTTTGTTTTGCTGCCAGACGTCTGTGGATCTCATTTGTGTTTCAATCACTAGATTGGTAATAATGCCATTATCTGTGGAATTCCTTTCAAACGAAACATAAACGCATCTTGTTTGCCATCATAAGTAATTTTAGTAAATTCCACCTAATTACAGAAGGGAAAACATACCAAGTCTCATTTATTGTCTTTTTTCATTTTTCTCTGTCAACAAACGAATGTACTTAAGCGTGTTTCATCTCATCATTTCATCTGATCATTGAAACTAATGAATCAGTAAAATAGTTTCGAGGCAGAATAGTCTTCATCACTTTTTTGAAATGGCAAAAGTGATCTTTTAATCTAATGTTTATGAAGGCAACAAGGTGTATTTTTTTTTAACCATTATCATTAATAGATTCGATAACTCAATGTTATCTGTTGGGGTGTCCTTAAATTGAATAGTTTAACAAATTGTAATATTTAACCGGGCTGTTTGACAACTAGGGTCAATAAACTTTGCATTCATACTGTAAAGCTATGTAAAAAACTTTGTGCTTCTAACGTCCATATCTGATCACATCTGTACATATTTGTGGCTGCAGAGCTTTCATGGGTGTGTTCCTCTATGCTGTCATTCAAAGATCCATTCTCGAGGTGAGGTTGAATCTGGTGTAACATCAACTCACCTGGTGGCATGTGATGAGCAAGGCGGACCAGACGAAGATCCCAGACAGGCCCTGAGCCGCCACCGTGTTCAGGAACATCTCACCCTCCGTGAGAGACCCGTTTCTGGTCCGGAGGATCGTCATGTTTCCCGGGACGATTGGCTCATCCAGGTGAACGATCGAGTAGTTTCCAGTCGACACATCCATGTCCAAAGAGCGACTCATCTAAAAAAAATACATAAACAAAAAATATATACAGACAGGGAAGCGAGCGTTTATAGGGTTTAATGTCAGATCGATTGGAGAACCTCTGTCATGTCGGTGGATGTCACTCACTTGTCAACAGACGGCTCAGCTCGACCCGAAGCAGAGAGAAAAGCAGATTTATCCTGTGTAGGTCGCCAGGTCAGCGTTAAAGGATCAGCATAGAACATAAAAATAGCGGAATAAAACAACGCGACAGGCTCAACAGGGCTAGACTTCCTGGTTCTGTTGCGTTTAGACAACAGGTGCTTCTCTGACTCAGGTCGAAGTCCGCCGAGCTGAAGAAGACAACAGAAAACAACGAAAAGCTCACTTTTTAAGAGCAACGAAGAAGGAAACGACCGTGTGTCGCTCGCATTAAACAGAGACACATCTAAGAAAACAAAACTGAACCCGTAAAACATAAGCCTGGCAGCTCGAGTTAGAAAAGATAAATAGGCTTGGCTCAGGTGAGGAAGTCACGTGGCCTGCGGATGTCGTCACCACGTTGACACGTGATTACTAGAAGAAGCGTGACAGGTGCAAGGTTAGTATGTTTGATGAACAAAGAATTCAATTAAAAAGTACTGGCTACTCCACCAAGTTTGTTTGGGGTAATAAATTCTTCAAGAATTTAACTTAAGCCAAGACAATGTTCAAGGGGACAGATGTAAAATTATTTTTATTTTTTGATTTAAATTTCAACAAATTTCTTGCACATTTAGAGATGAGCTCCAAGTCTTAAGCGTAGAATCTGTTCAGGCCACTCCAAAAAGATACAATTCCTGGGTTTCCATTTTCCTGGAATATGCCATAACTAAGAGGCCCGGCTCTTTTACTAACTGACCTCAGTTAGCTGAAGACACATCTTTCAACCAATCACAGTGAGCAGGTTGTCAGGTAAGGTTAGGTAAAAACACGGGGGGGGGGTCATCATTGGATCATGCCGGGCAGTTTAGAGTGATGCCAGAAACAAAATGCATTTCCTGTCCTAACATTACAGATAGAAAGATGAAGTTTACTCAACATTGCCAGGTCTTTAACTAAAACCTAAATGTGCTCTGGTCAGATAAGGAAAAGCTTGTTTGACAACAAGCTCCAGGTATATCCAGCATGACACAAAGGATGAGAATGCGGAAAGGTACATCCACTGGTCAACATAGTGGCTATGTAATACTGTCTGTTTATCCTTCAGAAACTTAAAAAAATCTCTGGGAACCTTTGTTACAGTGCATAATACAATACAATAAATCATTGCTGCTGGTAAAATTTAACAAAAATTCTAAGAGTGGAATAAACGGAAAGATGGTTTGTTGTGGGTTTTTAAGACTTCCTCTTCATTCCACATCCATTTAGCTGAAAAAAGGAGTGTGCTAAACATTGACAGCATGGTTAATAATTGTTGCACCGGTGACTTTATTTAAAAATCCATACTTCTTTAAAACAAGGATGAGCACATCCAAATCCACAAAGATCGGACTCACACAAAAAGGTCCCAGTCATTACAGATCCAACAAAAATCCTTACATTCTCAAACTTCTGTATTAAAGAAAAGAAAAACCCCCCACATATTTTCCATATCTAGTATTAAAGCAATATCCAGTTGATGTAAATAAAAAAAAAATGACTCTTGACCTTTACTCAATGTTTCTGTGATAAGAAAGCTTCAATAAAAAAAAAAAGTTATCAAACACTACACCGTCTAACGTCTATGGAAATAACTAGTCATCTATGACAAAAGACAAATTAAGCAAAAGGAAAGTCGTAAGGTTTAAAGCACTATCTTGAACTTGCTTTCAAAGTATTTTATTTATGAACATTTCCAGTAATACAAAATATAGATATTGTATTATGAAATACAAAAAAGTGATTATTAGTATATCATTTCTGCAATATATGAAATTCTACCTTTATTTCACTTGATTTCTAGTTCGTGACATTATTATAGGGGTTGGGTCTCGCTACCACACTTTACAACTTCTGATGATCTCTTTGATTTCTTTGATTGTGTCTATGGAGGAATCCTTCAGGGACAGTCCCAGTAAGACAGGCCTGTTTCCAGCTTCTTGGGATATGAACGTTGCCAGGTTTTTAGCACAGACATGAGTCAAAGGCTGTGAAAAGGAGAAGAACACAGATTATATGTAAAACCTCTGAGAATGTGTGTTACAGCTCTAAATTCATAAAAATGTACACACATTATCTTACAAAAATGACAACAATTCATTCAAAAAAAGCTTAATCAAATAATGCGCCACTGCTGTTAAAAATATAGTGCAACAAGTACATCTTCAAAATTGCACATCTCAGTCAATAAAAATGTTGGCGGAAAATTATTTTTTGAAGTTTTTCTGAAGCAAGCAGCATTCATACATCTTACTACAGGACCATGATTTATCTGGATTCAGTTTTAATTAAATTATTCATATGCCATCGGTACGTTGTGTAACTCGTATAAGCAGAACATTGCAGAGGATTAATGTCCTTTCTTTCTGTCTTTTCGAGAAACTATTCTTTTTAAACAAATTAAGTCAACACCATGGGCAAACTTCGTAACAATTTATAATTCCACGGATGAAACACCTTATGCACTGTGTGTCTGTTCAAGATGATAAGTTCAGGCGGAGATGAAATTTGGTTTCTTGAGTAAATTTTAAAAGACCAATGAACCCCATGGATCTAATTTCTGTACAATCTGTCAGTGCAGTTTAAAGCTGATCTCGTCTGGCCTTTCGCCGCGTGAAATTAGTTCCCCCACGTGTCAAGAAGTCTATAATCACACTGATACAATATTAATCTGAACAATTTCATTCACTCTACCTCGTCTTTCCCCAGCAGCACTTTAGTGGAGAACATGGGGGTGCTGATATCATTAGATCTGGAGTCAGGAGTGACCGAAATCAATGTCCCGATTTTGCCGTACTGGGTAAGGACCACAAATATGTAATTACTGAACTCTGTGCAGACAACTTCTGTTAACATTCCTTTCACTTCTTTTTGTGCTTGTTTGGATTTGATGACGGGCTCTGCCATTTTGCTAAACCTGGAGAGAGAAGCAGAAGAAAAAGAGATTGTAGATTAATAGGATGTTAATATTCCTTATTTTTAATTGATTGAACAGTCCAAGAGTTAATATTAACCAGTACCTGGACTACAAAAACAAATTCATATAGTTAGTTTAATGATGAAGATGAACGATGAATGGCAGTATCTAAAAATACTTTTGAAGATGTAGTTTTGTGTTCCAAAATTATTAAGTAGGAGTAATGTTTAAGCCAGAAAGTAGTATTTGTTACATGTGTGACATGTTCCTTAACCAGTGCTTCTGTCAGAATGAAAGTTCAGAGGTTTTTTTTCCCCCTTTAATTCTGTGTGACTATTATTGACTGTGACTAACTGGATATTAAGGTACTGGTGGCAAGATCTCCAGAAAAACATAATTTTATCTGTAATTATTGATTGCATTGTTTTTTCTTTCTTTCTTGTGGCATCATAGGAAACAGACATATAATCAAGTCTAATATACTTTTCATTTTATTCCTGCTAAGGAAGTTACTGGCACACATTTTCTAACATTTAGTGTAACCAAACCTCAATTTACCTTAAGAAGAGCATGCATTATTAAATGAACAAAAGAATCTGTTAATGTTTTTAAATACATTTATATCTTGTTTTTGTCTAATCTGAAATCTAAATGCAATAAAATGACTTCTTTACATAGCGTATTATTTTCAGTTGCACTTTTCAATGAGGAAATTTCTTCTTCTTTTTTCAGTACAAGTGACACTTTATCAAAAATTGATAAATGTAAACGCTGCAAAGAAACAATAACAGTAAAACTGTAAAGAACAAAATATTCCCTGTTAAAATATGGCTTAGATTGCGTTTCAATAAACAGTACAATAAAAATACATTAAAGACCAAACGGACCATTAATAATAAATAAAAATCTGAACTTGTCTTGACAGAAGTCAAGTTAGCTTACTGTTATATTAACTATATCCACATCAGATCATTTAGAAAGATGATTTTATCAGCTATCGAGCTAGTGTTAGCATTCCAACTATGCTAGCTCCGGTTAAAAATTTGACCGGTCAAATAAATGTTCTTTTTTTTTTTAGCTTAGTGCAAATGTACAAACTGTTACCATACACGTCGGTCATTCCACAGTTTACATTTCTACTTGTATAGAGTATACAGACCTTTGTTGATTTCAGTTTAGCCCTGCTAGTCTTCTACCATGACAACAAACCGAAACCAACGTGTTACGCTGCATTGAGAGCACGCATGCTACGCGATGACGTCACACTACAGCTCCACCCACTCCGTGGTAGTATACAAAGTAGTGTATAGATCTATATATAAAAAAAACAACCTTTCAACAACGTGATCCTTTATTATGACCTAAACTGATAAAATTATTATACATGCTTACATATAGATATACATTTTTGACAAAAATGTTTGTCAAAATTTTGATCCAATATATATACATATATTAAATAAAAAATGTATTTATATATATATATATATATATATATATATATATATATATATATATATATATATATATATATAATTTTTTTCGATTTAATATATGTATATATATATTGGATCAAAATTTTTATATATATTTTTGTCAAAAAATTCTCTTTTGCCATGTTTGATTCCAATGTAATCCCTTTTTGTTTTTTTTCCTTCGCAATAAAATGTTCTCGGCAAGACCGTATGGTGTTATAGTTGTTTGCATGGCTTACTTACAGCAAACAGATCCTGGGTTTGAATCCCCCAAATAAGATTTTTTTTTGCTCCGAGTCTTCCCATACATGTGTGGGATGTCTCTGGGTACTTTGGCTTAATAGCAGTGTGTAATATGTCTAAATTATATATGTGTTTACAATTGTCTGCAGTGTGTGTTTTTGCCCCAACTGAGAGAAGACACAACTGCACAACAGCACTTTAGCTTGAGTCGTTTTTTCCTCTTTTGAAGCGATGTTGGTTGCCTGACCTCTTCAGAGAACATTTACAACTGTTCAATCTTTTTCCATTTGGGCAGAATTCTCAAGTGTAGAATATTGGTTCTTTTACACGTGTGATCCTGGCCAGAGCATCTCTTTGTTGTATTTGACATTTGTTTGAGACTTGTACAACTGGCTTGAAATCTTCTACAGTCTCTTGGAGTTTGTAGAAAAGACTCTCAGCTGGTTTGTAACCTTATGCAGCATCAGGCTTTCCACCAACTGTGTGTGTGCATTGTGTCTTTGGCTTTCTGGTTAACAAATTAAGGTTAACCAATTAAGGCCATGTAGTAGTTTCTTACTGCCTCAGAAGTACTCTCTGTCAACTAGCATATGTTGTCTGGCTATTTTTACCAATGCTTTTCTGTGCCTTTGTTGTGTATAGATCCATGTGCCTCTTAGCTGCTATGATGCCTGATTTGCAGTCGTGTTCTCATAGTCCATTTGTTGTCATAGTTTCGTGGTCCCTCAAGACTGGATGCAAGACTTGTTTGACAGGGCGTCTTTCATCATGGCATGAGGTAAGCAGTTGGCGTTAATAGTCTTGCTTAAGGACCAACACTGGGTAATGGTATAATCCTGCTGTATATCCCTCTGGTTCCCCCGAATGCTATGGTGATGCAATGCGAATAAACAATTTGTTAAGCTGTTGATTGCCTGGAACTTATTCTTCCCATTGAACTGGTACTTAAAACAGGCTGTTTTGATACAAATACATATTATTCCTGATTAGTTTTGTAAGTTTCACATGTTTGTATATATAAAAAGTTTTTTTTTTTTCTTTTTTTGTTATTTTAAATTTCGAGTTCACTTAGTTTTGTACAACCACAGAGTTAAAAACGCCTTTGTTGTTCAGTCAAAAGCTACTCACATAATGATACTTTAAACAAAAAGCACTTTAAGTTTTCCTTGAGTTTCATAATAAACACAATTTAAGGCTCCACCACAATTGACTTTTTTTAAGCATAATTCGTATTCTAATATCCCCACAAATAATGAAACAAAAGAGATTAAACATACATTCATGATGTATTTTCAAAACTGAAGACAACAAATGTTGGTTCTATGAACTCAACACTAAATAAGTCTTTGATTTTATGAGAACCAGGTAATATTAACTATTGTGTGTACTTTTTACCCATAAAAATGAAATTGATTCAGTATTTAAAGTAGATAATAATTTAGTGAATAACTGGAACTGATATAGATAGAAGTTTTAAGTAGATACAAAAAAACTTTAATGTCTATGCAACATAAAATGACTAAATAATACACAAGAATTGGAAACTACTTTAGATAAATGATCAATTGGGATTCAAATATTACCAAATGTAATTTCAATATAAAGTAGAATAAACCATCTGGGTGATAGATATGTTTGCCTGGTAATTGCCTGCTGCAAAGATTACGTTTTAAAATTCGTTGTAGCAATAACCATTTGCAGCATATTTGAAAAGCCTGTTGGTTGAAATTTAATGGAATTATGCTTAAGCCGATAACCAGTAATTTTATTCACGATTAAGTCGGATAAAACAATCTTATATAAAGCACTTCATATAACAATAAATATTTTGTTTAATCTGCTTCCTTTAATCTTCTTCATTTTATGGTTGAATCTAAAACATTTATAGAAACTGAAAAATAATGTACCATCAGCAAAGTGCTTTAACAGGCATATTTGTTCTATTTGTTACATGAAAATGTAGTCGGCTTGATAATGACACCAAAGCACAGATAGTGTGCTTCAAATTTGTCACTGAGATACCATCAATTATGGTGGCTTTGAGATTCTCGGCATTCTTTTTAATAATTAATGTTTCTCCACAGGTTGTCAGGGAGTTCTGTACCATCCTGTGCCTGAAACAAAACATTTAAACATATTAATGTTTCCAGAAGATGAGGTTAATGATTTGATGCTTTCTTTATCAGAATAATAATGTCTAGTTATCATGCAACACAGCAGAATAATATTTTTTATATTCATATTGTGCAAAGAAATGGTTCCAACACAGAAAGTTATAACTAAAAATAATCAATAGAAAGTTGAAATGTGCAGAAAATGTAGTTCGCCTTTTATTTAAAGAACTGTTTAATAATAAACAGTTTAAAATATAAAAAAAAATTTCCCTTTATTATCTGTAAATGACCTGCCCAGGTTGTACTTTGCTTTTCTGCCTCTGACCCAATAGCAACACTAGCTCAGCATCGAGGATACCATAACCCTAACCAAAAAAAGCAGGTAAATATGTTACATAGGTAGGAATTTTAATATTAGCAGCAGCACAGGGAATTAGGAGCAGCCTCTGACATTGATCATACCTGCTCATATGATGGTTTCTTTTTTTCTTTTTTTCTGTGGCAAAAAATACCACAGAGAGTTTCTTGTCTCAGGCCACTTAGTCCATGTAATGTTACACTGTGAATTACTTAGACTTTGCTTTGCATAATGAATTGCTGTCAACTCCTACTAATGGCTGCAGGGCTTAAGGGGTACTTTCTGTTTTCAGAGAAAATGAAGAGTAGTTTAATTTATTATGAGGTGATTTATGTGTAGATAGCACTGGTTATGGACTTCATCTGTTTTACACATCATGGGTTTTAACTCTTATTTTTCATTCATTTTTTATGTTTTTGAGCTACTTTACATTTTCATAAGATATATGGTTTGTTTATATACTAAGGAATGAATGTAGGTTTTAAAATGACAAAACCGTAGTCCAAAGTTTAACTCAGAAACGTTTAGAGGAAACAGTGATACAGTGCCCCCCTTTTTTTTTTCCTTCTTTCTCTGGGAAATAAGAATGTGACAAGCATGAGCTCTGACCCTGAGCCCAGACATTTAGCTTTGGTGTGACACAAAAAATAGAGACAGAGCTGATGCTGCTTAAGAGTTCTGAGTTTTATAAACACCTCCTACGATAAAGCTGAGTCTTTGTGTCTGGCTGTCTCAAAGAAAGATTCTGTGTGTCAAGATATCTTCCCACATAAAATATCTTATTTGCAAGATAGAGAAGTTGCAGGCCAACCTCCCCCCCGCTGGATATTGTCACATTCAACGAGTATGTGCCTGTTGATCTTTTCAGCAGAATGTCTTTTTCTTATCTGTAGACTGTGTTGCATGATAACTACATTTTTACCAAGCAGTTATGTCTGGAAACAATTTTCTATATTGCAGAGGAAACTGTCTGCATTATTGAGCCCCTTATCTTAAAGTCTTACCGTATAAGCCTTTTTTTACAACGTGGGCCCTAAAGACAAACTGTAACTCTTAACTGTAACTGCTATGGGATTAATGTACCAATACATCCTTTCTGGAAAGTTTTTTTTAACTTTTAGAGGAAGGATCACCCTCCTAAAGCTAGCAATGCAATAGTCACTAAGATATTACCCTGGTGGCCACTAGAGTGCTGTGCTGCATTACATATATAGCTCAAAAGCAACTTTGCCCTGATGTTTAGACTAATATAGGACACATCAGATTAACCACTCTGAGTATTGTAGCACAGGTTAGCAACAACAAAAACGTATGCATTAGCAATTTCTAAAAACCCAGTGTGAAATCTCTGTCTGCAGAGGTAATATTAGCCTACTTTCTTAGTGAGCATATGTTACGTGACCACTGCGTGGAAACATGTGAATATGACTGGAAAGAGTGATACAGCAGCACAGGACAACCCCTTTTAAAACACTGGATACTATTTATGAATAATTAATTATTGCACCACAGTCAATTTGCTATGCTTTCTGTATACTTTCACTTTTTTCAGAAGCCACACTTAAAAAAAAAAAGAGACATTCTGCAGTAGCAATCCCAGGCTTGACCAGCCTCCCATTCACTTTCTATTTTTAGATAGGAACAGAGCCGGTAATACCACAACCAACTGCTCAGCAATGCAAGGCAAAAAAATAAATAAATAATACATAAAATATGAAAAGTCATTATAGTATACTAGAGCGTAAAAGGTGTTCTGAGATTTCTTGTTTGGCACATCCTTGTCAGAGCAACTGTGATTCTATTTTGTAGCTGACAGAAGGGAGATTCAAATATTTTACAGAGGAGAACAGAAATCAAAGAGGCTTTGAGCACACCTCGATTTACCTCTCCTCTCCTGACGGCGCTCCAAAAAATGCACACATCAAATTCTGGATGAAACACCCTTCAAGTCAGTAAACATTTTCAGCTCAGAGTTGGAATGTTTTTAAATGACTACATGCACATAAATCATATCAGAGGTGACACAAACACACATATCTCCCAAAACAGCGGCACAACCAATTTAATGCTTAATTTTAGCCTAAATGAATACCACAAAAGGTCCTGGTTTGGATTAGACAACATAATTCCTTTTAAAATACTACTTTTAAATGTTTTGTGAAAATACACATCAGTGTGATTGGTTAGGAAAATACAATAATTGATGATAAGCCAGAGAACAAAAAAGTCCATGAGTAAGTGTTTCAATAAGTGAATTATTTAATTCATAATAATCTCTCTTGTCAAGGAATGAGTTAAATGATTACTGAATGAATGCCTGTCATTTTTCAGCCAATTATTAACAAATTTGTGGCAATCACAAAACCTTCAGTTAGTAAAAGTGAGAGCACCATTACTTTACCATTCAAGGCAATAAAAACATACCAAGATTCTTTTTTTTTTGTAAAAATCTTTAACGCTATTCCACCCAGATTAAGGAATGCAGGGCCTGCAAGCAATCTTTAATCAGCTCAAACCCGTTTTTCCACTGTGAGCTAAGATCCAGGAAACGAAACCGGAGCCATTCTGCAAGGGTGGCTTCGAAAGAGCTCAAAAAGTCATGGAGGGATGCTAGCAGAAAGAAAAAGGTGCTAAGATATGGGTTTTTTGTGTTCATGTGAGCGCTCTCTCGACAGGCTGATGCACCTGCAGCTGATTCTGGCAATCAGCTGTTGAAGTCTTGAAGATCTACTAAGCTCTTGATGGTCCAAGTCAGTTGGTTTTGTCAAGCCTATTTTTCAGTTTTCTTTTTGTAAAATTTGAATTTTGTGAATTTTCAGGTTCTGTCCAAACATCACTCCATGCTTAGTTCTCACTAAGTTCTAACGAAAATTATTCTTGGTACAGAAGCCATAGAACCTCTACTTGTAAGACCGATTCAACACTCAAGTCTCTGTCACATCATCTGAAAAAACTTTGGCTGTCTCACCCTCCTGTGTTCCTGCATATATTAATGCTGCCATTTATGTTGTCCTTAGGCTTTTTGTTTGTATATTCTACTCATCTATCAGAAAGCAAGACACTTTATGTCATGACAGATGCCCCAAAGCAGAACAGTCGTAATTTTGTGATCACTGTTTGCTGTAGTGCTTTTATGTCAGAATATAAGAAATATAGTACATCCTGTCAATGCCCAGGCCTCAATCAAATATGTAGAAGAAGGGTTGGTATGTAGTGCTGTAAAATACACGATTTGACTTTTTTAAGAGTTTATTTCTTTTTTTTCATACCTATATTTTCAATCAATTGTTTTTGTAACACAGATATAACCTTAGTAAATGCAAAACACAGTTTTGAAGCTATGATTTTGTCAGGAAATTGAAGTGCTCTGGCTGCTTTTGTTGTTGTTCCTCCTCTTCATTCCACAAGGGGTGTTCAGGAGGCTGCCTACATGCTGGAACTGCAGAGCTGGGAGCACCTCACAGGTGCTGCCAATCCTCCCAGTCAACGCTGTGGAGTACAAGAGGAGCCTGGCTGCAGTCATTCAGCGCTTGGTCGTTACCCTAGCCTCTCTGTGTTCATTCCGAGGGGTTATGCTTTGTGTAAGCTGCCTTACCAGTTGTTCCTCGTTGTCCCTAGTAACCTTTCTCTTTTTGTGTGCAACCCAGGTTTAATCGCCATTGGATTCCCTCGCTCTCTGAGATATCATACAAGCTATCTGCAAGCAAGAAAGATTCATTCAAGAAATCAGAAACCAGACTGCAGCCTTCCCTTGTCCTCCACGACCGCTCAGTCCCTGCTTGCGTTACCTGTCTGCTCTGAAACCACCACCGCAGCCTCAAACATCCACAAACGCTCCTAACGGCAAATGCCTACAACAGCATCAAAAGCAACAGCAATACCATTATCCAGAGCCCTCCAGATCCGGTCTTCTCTATCTGGCGGTAAACCTCCCCTCTATTAGTAAGAAAACCTCCCTATAACAATCTTCATTCACCTGGATCATCTCCTCCTTCAGAGCCTCCTGCTCCCCACGTCATCGAGTCCACTTCCTTGGTTTCCTGAGTCCAGAGCCGGCGCCGTTCCTGTGCTCATTCACTATTCTCTCTCTGAAAATAAATACACTTTTACTGATTATCGCTCTCCTGAGTTGCTTCCTGTTGTGGCTCAGAGCCCAAAACCAAAACCATGTAAGATTCAAGTTATTAAGAGAAACAGAACTGTCATCATTTATGGTCAGCGGTCATTCTACAACAATAACAAAGAAAGTTAGCAAAAACCTGTCTAACATTCAACAAACATCTTGATGAACGTTTTGAGGAAAACGTTCTGTAGACTGATGAGACAGAAAGTGTATCTTTCTAGAAAGCATACACTCTGTTGCATTTGTCATAAAGCTATCACAGTATTTCAGAACGAGGACATCATATAGTATGAAACAAATGTGCCTGTTTTCCCGTCCTGGATTGCTTGGTCTAATACGTGGAACCATGGATTTGGTGGTGTAAAATCCTGATGGATAATTCAATACATTAAGCTCAACTGCATTGAAACTACAGTGCAGTGCTATAATCCAAATTATTTGTCCACCTCTGAATATCTCATAACATCTTACACAGTCAAGTCTTAAATCCAATGTTTTTTCATATTTTCTTGAATAGCTTCCTTTTATAAATGATATTAGTATGTAATACCTGTATTTTGTCAGTTTATCTTTCCCAGATGTTAAAATTGGTTGTGTAACTGAGTAAATACTTTTCAACACTGTCTATCACTATAATTGATACCCATATGAAATAGAAAACAGGTTGAGTAATTGGTAATTTCAAAGTCTGAAACCTCCCCTCTTCTTTGAAGGGAAACCTAATTCTTTTTGTAAAAGCTATAAGGTGTTATATAATTAGGGACTCTTCACCACCTTTAGGTTTCTCTGTGTTCAGTCTTATCAGGTGTCTTGTTACTTTTAAATTGGAAGACCCAATCTCACTTTTGAATATTTTTAGCTGCTTAGACACCCGGCTTGTAACCCTTCTCTCTCATCTCTGAGGTACTTGATGTATTAGACTCCTCATGTTTTCTTTGTTCTCACAATATTTTCTTTTTCTTATTATCATTAATTATTGCTAATGACTTTCATTAGGTCTTAACAGAGTTCATCTATGTCTATCCATGTTGATTGTACCAGATGAGATCGAGACGTTGCTAATTAAGAAAACACAATGCTTAATAGAAGATGCTATAAAAGTGCTTGAAGTCAAGAGATATTGATGGGTCGCACTAAGGCCATATAAATAGTTGAGCACGCTTGGTTGATGAGTTCATTAATGGTAATCAGTGTCCTTTGGCTTTAGACACGTGTATCAAAATGAAACACAAGTACTGTATAAGTATAAGTAGAGTTGCTTAAATTCTCACTCAAATGCATCCACTGATTAATTCGAATAACTCTGTTAATTTGTGCAACTGATTATCTGCCCAGACTTTGATGCAGCACCTCATTAGATTTGAGTAGCCAGAAGGCGTTCATAACAGCTTCACTAAGAAACCGAATATTCCGAACAATTAATGATTATATTCGGAGACATGATACGCAGTCATAAATTTAATAAGTATTTCCAAAATCTACAGAGATATTTCAAACCAATAACATTAGTGCAATCCACTTAACCCACCTGAAGTAAAAGTGAGATTGAGTTTTTAAATCAAAGTAGGTAAAAGTAATTACAGGGGGGAAAGCTTGAAATCAAACAAACATCGCTTTTTTCACATGCAAAAGAAGATGTATTTTTTCCTCTGTGCCTCGGGAGCAGTTCTCAAATAGCTCCCATTAGTTTTCTATGTGATGTCCCATAGAGAGATCACCTTGCACTTTCAAACACGCAGAGATACTTTAAAATTGGTCACCTCCTGGAGAAACAGTATCATTACTGACAAATATTGCAGTTTGAGGGGAAAAGATCTGCCTCCAGGAAATTATACAGGGTTTAAAATTCCCAAAGGTTATCCTAAAGTTTTCAAACTTGTCTGAAAGTCTGCATCGAACAAAGTTGTAGTTTTAAACACAGGAAAGCAACAATTATTTGGAAACTAACATTCGAGACATGACACTACAAATGTAAGTCAATACAATTCTTGTTTTGTCTTTCAATTTTTTTTCAAACTTACAGATAATAATACACTTTCTTTATATGAAAAATATAAGATTGCATTTAATGATAATGATACTTGAATTTGGTTTGATTTCTTTGTAGTATATCTGTCCTCACAGTTTTATGTTGTTAGCCCAGGTGTCGTTACAGTTTAATATATGTTTGCAAAATTAAATGTTTAACCTTGTGACATCTAGCAGTTAATTCAGTTATATTTATTTATTGCCTTCAACACATCTTGCAATCAAGTGTATGAGCTCCTTCAGTTGGCTATTCCTTACTGAAAACCTCAGTGCACAGTTGGTTGTCATTGTAGTCTAACACATTGCTTTCCTGCATACACTATTTGTTATCTTTCTATATAGGATGTGTCAAATGTACTTTTTTGGTGCTAGTTTTATTAATTCCATGTCAGTTTTTGGATTGTCTGAAAACAAGAAATACTGTAATTAAAGAATATACTATAATTGTAAAACAAGATAAAATATTTATTCTATTAAAATAATAGAATAAAAATACATCTCTAACAGTATGAAAATACCTGATACCTGCTCTCATAAGTCTTGGACCTCTTTCATCCATGCTCGCAAAGACCAACACTGACGTGTGTCCCTTTAAGGCTCTCAGACTGACTGATGAATCAAGGTTTGTGTGAAGAAATGTAAAACAAGAACTAGAGTGGTTCCATACTGATCTAGGTGTCTTCCAAGAGTTAGGAGATTTCTTTTTTTGTTTATCTCAGCTGAGGCATGGAAGTGGTTGTGGTTGTTGTCAGTGTGAGTTTCTTTCAGCCACTTATCCAGTTGGCCCCAGGGGGTCACCAGTGCTCCTCCTCTGCTGGAGCTCCTTCCACCCCAGGTGCGCCTGGTTGGTGCTGATGAGCTGAGCCAGTATAAGAGGAGTGGTGGATCAGCTACTCGTCGCCTGAGTGTTTGTTTACTCCCGGTAAAAATCTAGTCTCAGTGCCAAACTCGAGTGTCTCTAGCTTCTTGAATGTTTCTCGTTTTGTCTCCTGTTGTTCCCCGTTTTTGTAAAGATTTTTATTTGCTACTTTGTTTTTCCCACGCCTCTAACAATTGCTGTGTTCACCTCAGGTTACCTTCACCTCCAAGACTCAAAGACTCCTCAAGATCCTCTCTGGTTGCCTTCGTCCATCTGGTTCCCACTCCTCTTGGCTCAGCTCGGTCTGCCCGCTCCAGCATAAGTCCATCAGCTGCACTAACCCCCTGGACTACAGCTTCACCGTCTCAGCTGAAAGAAACTCACCACTCACTCTTCCCTGGCGACAGCAGTTCACTCCATTCAAGTAAGATCGTTCCCTTCATTTTTCCTCACCCGTTCGCTGTTAATCACCTTGCCTGTCCTCACCCTCAGAGGCTCCCGTTCTCCCAAGTCGTAGACGTTTACTGCCGCCCCGCTGTTTCCCGTTCCTGTCCACTCGTTGCGGTCTCCCGTTCCTCGCCACTCGTTGCTGTTTGTCCGTTGCTGTCCACCGCCGGATCCCCTTCCCCTCTTCACTCTAAATAAACATCATTGTAAATATCTCCTGAGAGTTCTCGTTTCATGTGGGTCAGAAGCTTAAATAATATGACAGTTGTCAAAGATGTTAGGGCATTTTCAATTCCCTTGAGAGGTAAGAAGGAGCTTTAAAATGTAGAGGAGTGAAAGTTAATTTGCAAGTATAATTTGCTGTGATTAATTCAATTAATAGCATACAAATAAATAGAAGCATAATTATGCTGCTTAATGATTTACATTTTTCATCCTGGAGTTTCTTCTTGAACTGCTTTCAGAACAAATGTGGTAATTTGCTTTGAATAACCCCCCACCCCCACTCCCCTATTATGTGAATGAAGAACTGAGATCTGCTTTTCCTGTTTCAGCTGTAAAGCTTAAACTGATGTGGTTTTAGAGAGTGTTCACAGATGAACTGGAATATCTGAAGGTTCAGCTTGCACGAGCTAAACCTCACAACAGTCTCTGAATAAAGCAGCACAAGTGCCTTCCATGCCCTTTTGGTGCTTTTAATTTACAGCCGCTACACAGCACTCAGATTTTCAGTCATCTGTATAGCTGTCTGAAAGGAATCTCATCACAGGGTTCCTCTGTTGTCTGTTCCCCGTCCTTGTGTTAGTAGGCAGAGCAGCTGAGAGAGGCTTTATCAGCAAACAAGAAAGTCCTTTAATTACCAACATGTTCTCAGAGAACAGCCATGGAAACAGACCCTCACCATTGGGAATCCTTGGTTTCTCATCTAGTATTCGTAAAGGTGAAAAACCTAGTAGACAGATTGTGGGCTGACCCAGGAAAATAATATCTGTTATCTTTCAAAGACTGAGAGGAAGCATTATTTATAATAGCACACACCCTCTTTTGAGTTTTAATGTGCTGCTGTTGTGTGATGTATTTTTTTTTTTTTTTTTGTGTGTGTGGATAATTTATGACCATTAGTGGTTCAGATGTATTGCAAGCTGTATCAAGGACTGGAAGATAAAATAAAACTAAAGACAGACAGCACAAAATAGGAATTTTCATCAGGTGGGATTTATGCTTATCAATTGTATTATTTACATTTTTACATTTTATCCACCATCTTTAATGTCAGTCTCAGGTTTGGCTGACATTCACAGTTTGTGCTGTGATGGATCCATGAGACTTCTGGGTGTTTTTTTTAAATAATAACTGGCACTATATTTTACAGTGACATGGCAACGTCTTTGTGGATGGGACAGCCTAAATTCATTCATCAACCTGGGTCCCTGTGCTCGATGACTGGCTGGCATTTAGTTGCGAGGCGGTGATTCCTCATTGGCATTATTTACAGCAGCATGAAGCTCAGGGATACATACATTGCACACACCTGTGAAAAGGTTAAGCAGAAAGATGGATAACAGTGGCACATTACCTCCTCACCCAAATACAGGTCTTTGTCACAACATGTGAACTATGACCTTTTAGTTTAAAGGCAACTTTTGCTGTTTGAATTCTGTTTGGTCTGTAGCATTTGTAGGCATCTATTCAATTGCTACCCTGAAGTCTGTAAGCAGCATTGGGAGGCTGGTGAAATTATTTACATCAAATGTTTATTTTTTGATAATGCTTTCACCAAACATTAGGTTTAACATTGATTTAAGGTCTAAGATTTTTAGGGCGTGTATCCATAAATTTAAATGAACTCCATTAACTTGCATGTGGTTTCAGAAGCCTTAAGGCTTTTATTTGTTTTTGTTTGCATAAGTTACGCTTCAATTTGTTCCTTTTTTTTTGCTTTTTTTGCTATTTTTGTGATGCTCAATAACACTTCTAAGAAGAAAAATTGGATTAAGTAGACCCTTTGCCCATTTTTTCCACGTACAGGCTGCTTATTGGGGTTGAGTATTCAGATAACCTTCATTCTTCATGACATAGCTTCATTTAGGTTTTGTAAAACATTCCTATTACATTTAGGTCCCTGATGACATGAGAGAATCACAATGTCACACAATATTTGCTAGTTGCAAATCTTTTTTGTGAATACACCATTTAACCACTTCCAAAATATGCTTATTATTATGCGGTATTAAGGTCTGGTATGTATAGAAAACTATGAACATTGTCAGCAACGATGTTCAGATCCACTGACTGCAATAACATTATATTATGAGATTTTTCTGGATTTTCAACTGATGTCCATATAAACCTAATCCCTGATTTTATATGTTTCATAGGTCTGTTGCAGGGATATCAGTCCAACCTTTTTCTCTGTCTTCCAAATGAGTCTCAGCTGTCATCTCCAAAACTGACCTGGGTCGGTTCTAAAACAGAGAAGAGCAGTTGACAGGTCTCTGTCCAAGAGTCTTGGACGTATAAATGTAATAACTGTTTTCGAGTACCCAGTCTTAGTATATAAGTTAATAAAGAAAATGTAACTTGCCAAGAAGTGGTGACAGCAGGTTCCATAGTTCATAAGGGGACACAGTCTCTTTAGCTGCTGCATGTCAAAATCCTCTCAAAAGATTGCAGGAAAAACAAAGTCTTCCCAGATTAGTGCAGAGAAAAAGTTTTAAAAATTGTCCTGACAGGGATTAACTAATTTTGATGACAAACCTAGCATAAATAATTCCCTCCATCAAACCTTTTCAGCTGATCAGGGCGTCAAACTGGCAGTTTTGTGTCCTACATGCCAGATAGTGCTGAATTAAATGGGAAAGACCTTTCTCTTTGCCAAAACAAATCCAAAGACAAATCCAACTCCCAACACAAATAGTGGATTCTCTTTGCACAGCTAAACAGATAATCAGTGGGGAAATGTGTGTCTGTGTCAATGTCTATGTAAGGGATGTAAGTATAATGGCTGACGAGGTTAAAGAGGTTCATGTGTACCTCTGTGGGTCTCCCAGGTGTCTTCTTCCATTTGCAATCTGTTTCAAAAAGACTTGCAGTTAGAGCTCAGAGGTTCAAGGCTGTGCTTCTTGGACTGTTTGCAGTGTCCAGGGCTCATCAGGCCAACTGCAAAAATCTGCCAGTTTAATGAGCTCACTGAGCAGGAACATTGTGTTTGGCTGTGGCTGTTCTTATCTGCCCCTGGGTGGTAGCCTTCTCACATCCTAATTTACCGGGACTGAGCTAATATGTTTTTCAAATTTAAACCTTGGCCATATATAGAATAAACTTCATAGAATGCTGTATTATATCAAATTGGGGTACTGACAGCCCTTTATGTATCAAAATAAAAGAAAATAACTTAGCCATTGTAAAAAACAAAACAAAAAAACTTCCAAACTTAAACCCTTTAACACCAAAAAGACCAAAAATTCTGAGATTCTGTCCTGTCCAAAATCCCCTGTGTAGTAAATCCCAGGTTTAGTCAAACAAGTGTTACAAAAGTAGTTTTTTAATCACAGCAACATAATCTCAGTACAATTTACATGTATTTAGCCTTATAAAACATTATTTTACAACAATCCACACACCCCACTTCTTTTCTACGCAAATTAAGTTTGGAAACTGAGATGGCTGTCACATAAGTGTAATGCTGTGTCTATTGACACATTTCTGTTAAATTGGTACCATGGTTTAGATCAATGTTCAGGTTTATGACCCATTAATAAAATATTATCTGGCTTTGCTTATATTTGCTTATTGAAAAAAACATACACAACAATGACCTTTTATGTAAAATCACAGTTTGAATTTTCATTTAAATGCAGGCCTGGGGTCCTCCACTGTTGGTCCTTAGGTGAGACCCTCCTCGCTACTGCCTGTCTGCTAAATACACAAACAATAAATTGAAACCTGCTGTCATTTAGATCTGTGATGTGATGTTGTATACACAAAGCAGACCATCAAAGAACCAGAACAAGTGATGATATAAGCAGACCTAGCTGATGATTGTGAGTCCTTTCTGCTCTTTAAAAGATATTTTTGACAACCTGTTCATATCACAAAACCAGTTATATCTCTGTTTAAAGAACAAAATATGAGGTATACATTGTGAAATATACTTTTTACATACTTTTAAAAAGGTTTAGTTCTTATAATACATAGACTAACCTCTAAGAACAGAAATGAAAAAAACATCATTAAACAGTATGTAAATGAGCTGTATGAATGAGTCACTGTTAAATGTATATACACCCAAAAAGCTAAAACCACTGTTGCAAATAATCCATGGGTTTGACTGTGTTCTGCCCGTGTTCTAGCTGGTATTTTATCATTTAAAAGTCTTTGCACCACCATTAAACTTGAAGGTCTACAGTATATAACAGTGCCAGCAGGTAAAAGGCAATATTTATGGAACGCAAACGAACACCCAAACAGAGCTGCAGAAAAAGTTGTTTATGTTGCTCCTGCTGAAAGTGGCTTTAGGCTCCCGAGCTGCTCGGTCATTAATGAGATCTTTCTAATGACAGTAATATAGTTATGAATAATCATATCTAAAGCCACAGGAGCTGTAAATTGCCTTGATAGAGATTAGAAGCCTGGGTCATTTACATTTTAGTTTTTTATTTTTATATTTTAACCTGAAAATATGAATCTTCATAGTTGTTTTGTGTTAAAATTGGTTTGCCACTGTGATTTCAGGACTGAACAAAGGCATTAAATTAAAATATTAACCAACAGAAAAAGATTTGATACTCTGTTGTTTAGCCATTTTTTTCCCCTTAAATCCATTTATATATCGACATAGCTTGAAAGATTGGTGGTTTGGATTAGAGCGAGTGAGGCATGTGTGGGAAGAACAGGTAAGCAGAAGCCAGAGTGTTGCTATGGTGTTGGTTTTGAAAGTACTCTTTATGTTTCAAGATATCAGACTTGCGTGGGCAAAGTCTGTTCAGTTGTCATCCTTCCGACCTCCCAGCTCAAGCGGCTTTTTTCCCCTCTGTGTTTTATTTGATCTCCCATATAATGTCGAGAGATAAGTCGCAAAAGCTAGCCACAATGATGCAGCGAAAAATGAGTCAAATTCGGCAATTATCTTTTATGTTGCAATGTCACAATCTATTAATATCAATTTTAAAAAATTGAATGTGAATAACAAATGACTTGCAGAGAAAAGGGCTTACTTATAGTTTCTTTGCTCTGATGTTCCCAGCAATGCAGTTAAACAAAAAGAAACACAGTTAACATCGAGTTTACAGTTGAAACCAATGGTGTACAGACACTAAATATAAATATTGAGTTGGTTAGAATTGCCAACACTATTTCTAATTGCTAAATATTACAATAATGATAAGGGTAATGAAATTCAAATTTTAAATACATTATTTAAAATCCGAAATTCACATTAACAATAACAATTATTATCTCTTTAAACATTAAGGGAAAGCCCTGATCTAATGGATTTGCATTATTGCACCGTATTGTTTCCATCTCAACATACAACATCTGTGTGGACTGGATTGTGGAAATAAGCATTACGGATATTTTCCTCAGAAATTTCAAATTGATAAATTATACTACACATTAAATCGCTTTAATGTGTAATATGTGAATTGTGTAGTTTATTTTAGCAGACCCTTCATTTGTTGTTGTATTTATTTTTATTACAACATCAATATTATTTGTTATTTCATAATTTGTACCATTCCTAGTGCCTAATGTTTTATAGTTATGAATAGTTTTTCTTTTTTTTTTAAATGGTCCTATTATTAAAATAATTTTGTGCCAGTTCACCCTGCAGACTGACACCAACTAATAAGTACTGACACAGGCTTTCCCCAACTAGAAATCAGCCCCAAAACTGGGCATAAAAAATGTGCAGTATGTGTTTAGCTTAAGGTAAAAATCTTTTTGATAATAGTCTGGGAGCTTCTTTCAGAACTTCCAGTAATGTCTCAAATTAAATCCCCAAATCCTATTTAACACTAAAACTACTTAAACTAAAGAGAGAGCTTTTAGAAATAATTAGTCGCCACTGGCTGTGATACGTCTGATTATTGCCTAACTTTAACCCAACTGATTTTAGCACCTTTCTGAGTAAAGGATTAATATGTATCTTTACCAGAAAGACCATTAATTTTGGACAATATCTAAAATTATTGGACATTCATACAACAATTTTTGACAAAAAAAAAACAGTCAGCACAGAACAATCTGTGCTTAATGGTGAAAACTGGCCAATCAAACGATATTACTACAATCAAGAGGATGTGCTTGTGATTGGAACATTCTGAAATAAACTGTGTGTTAAAAGAAAGCATCTTGCAGTCTGAAGTGAGTAGAAACAAGCCCTATCGTTAGGCTCTGGCAAGCAAAAAATACACACAAATACACACAAAAGCTGCACACCAAGCAGAGTTCATCTTTCCTTGTTTTCTTTAAGCCAGCAGTCAGTTAAGCTGAACAATCTAGCTCATAAACACAGCAAAAAAAGTCCCATACGCGCAAACAGTGTTTCAGCTGAGTTCACAAATTGTTTGCCCTCTTTCTTTCAAAACTCTACGTGCTCTTACAAATAACATGTATAAGAACCAGAACAGAAAAGTACACCCAAAAAGCGTCTGAACTGTAAGCAACTAAGGTTAGTAGCTATAAAAATCTATTTTTTTTTCAAGACAAATAATAAGAATTAGATTTGATTGAGGAAATAATTACAAAAGGTTTGACCCTGCTTTCTATTCTTAACTCTCCCTCAGTCTTACTGAAGTGCTAGGGAAGAGCTAGACACGTGTTGCGTTCAGACGAATGGATGTGATCAGGTATACCTATAGCTGGGCCGCACAGAAACCAAAAAAAAGGCAAGGAAAACACACACACACACACACACACACACACACACACACACACACACACACACACACACACACACACACACACACACACACACACACACACACACACACACACACACACACACACACACACACACACACACAGTCCTTTGTGAGCAATGGGCAGAATTACAAGAGTCCCCTGCGAGGACAGCAGGAGGGTTGTCAGTGACGTTAGTTATTTTTCCTCAACAAGTCAAAACATCTTGTTTTGTAAGTTTGATGTGTTAAAGGTACAATTAATGCAATAATAGATCATATATATCAGAATACTTCTTTTTTGTATTCAGTAAGTGTTGTTTTTTTTCCTTCATTGTTTCGAATTTTCTGGTCTATCTACATGCGCTTCACTTTGAAATAGATTCAGCATGCACAGATTATTGTATCAACAAAGTCATGTATTGTAGCACAGATATAGAGAAGGGCAGCCAGCTGAAAACAGAGCTTTGGTAAACTAGCAGTTGAGCCAGTGTGGCCTTGTCATGTTACTCAGAGCTCTCTTAAGCACTCAGAATTATTAGCTATTGGCCAACCTGAAACAGTGCCAAGGTCAAAACACGGTTTTAATGTAGTACAGACTAAACTGGGCTTGGGCTGTATTCCAAAAGGACAATTTAAGAGAATTCATGCAGGAAAACAAGTTGTCAAGACACCATTCCATAAGAGGAAGGCAAAAACATCTTGCTACTCCAGGAAATATGAACCTCTCCTGTGGTCTTTATCAATTAGCATTCATGCAAATCCTGAATTACCTTTAAGCTTCAACTATGTCTAATGATTACACACACACACGCACACACACACAGACACACACACAGACACACACACACACACACACACACACACACACACACACACACACACACACACACACACACACACACACACACACACACACACACGCACATGCACACACATTTTCAGCGACCACTTGTGCTTCAAACTGTGCGATTCTGTTGTTCATGTGACAAATGATTACTGGGTATGTCTGTGTGGGCCGACGCACAAAAATGCATAGTTACATAAGGGAAGCAGTCAATTATTTGTGTTTTGAAAGAGGTGAGAAGAATTTGTAATGTTATTTTGTGCATCCCCTGCAGTTCCACCAGCATTATCTTTAATTATTTAACAAACAGCACAAACATATGCCACTAAAAAAACATACGACCTGTAAGCATTTGTTTTTAGAATGCTGTTTGTTGATTATAAAATTGCAGGAACAGTTGGTTAAAAGTCCTTAAAAAATAAACATACAATTAGTTCATTGGTTGGTATTATGTTTGAGTAAATCGTTTATGAACTTTTACAGAGAATATTCTATAAAGCATAGGTAAAAAAAATCATTATTTAATTATGGGGTTTTACTATAAAACTCTCCTGAAAAAGAATGAATATCTGTTTGTTTCTTGGCAGAATATTTCGTTTCAATGCATTTATTAGTGAAAGTGGATTTGACTTTGTGGTTGAATAATATAAATTATTATTACAAGTCAATAACTGAAATTAATGCTTACATCAAAAAGAGGAAGAACATTGGTAACATCTACATTTACATAAATATCAGCCCACATCTCAGCTAGCAGCTAGAATAGAATCACTACACTTTTGATTCCCTCCCTTTCAACTGTTTTTGACATGTTTTATTTGTTTTGAGATTCTGCTTCAAGCTGATGGACAGCACGTGAACATTATCATTTATAGGCTGTGGCAGCATCAGAGGAACCACGTTTGACAGAGAGCACTCATTGCATGAACCAAAAGCAGTAATTTTGCACCTACTTGTAGAATGGCAATGCTCTTGTTGCAGTGTTTCAAACAAAAGGACATTTTAAACGGAGAAAATCCTTCAAACCTTTCTTTTACATACTGGAAAACGGGAGAGCAAAGACCACTAAAGGCTACCTCACAATTATTCAGTGGCGAATTAGACAAACTCACCACCATATAGAGGGCCTGTAATAGTCTGCTTTCATTTGGATTGAAGCACATTTTTGTTTCCAGTGGCTGTGTGAAGGATGAATACCGATGAGGTAATGAATCTAATTGTGGTGAAACAGTGTCACATGATGATGTTGAAAATAACAAACGGGGAAAGTGACGTATGGCAGTCAGCACTTTAAATGTTTTTTATTGGTCTGATGTAATATTAAATGTCATGTAATTAACAGAAATAAAGCCTTGAAAACATTCATGGATGTAATTATTCCATATATTGTGTTTCAATTATTAAAACAATTTACTGAAATAAATTAACTATTTAATTTCATTCAAATTTAGTAATGCTTCTGTAATGCTGATGATTGACTTTTGTGTCTATGATTACACTGAAGACCTTTGTTTAAATTAATTTGTTTTGTGTGCTTTTACCAGTTTTTTGAAAAGCTTTAAATAAGGCAAGCCTCCGACTTTATCAGCAAGTAAAGTGATATTCAAGAAAGCTACATGCATTCATAGCCAAATTTCCAGGATCAGAATTTTTTCTATTTTTTAATGTGATGGTCTTAAAGGAAAGTGATTTTGAGAAATGAAGGATATGGCCTCTACTGCTTGATATCCATCTAGCGTCTTATTGCAAAACATAAGTAATGCATCTGTTAATCTCTATGCTGGCTGTAAAATACTAGGAAATACCTGCCACCCAAAAACTTCCTTAATTAAAGGTTAAAATGTAAAATATATGGTTCATTGCATTCTGATTACATGACAGAAGGTCATTTGTTAAAAGATTTAACAGCTGCAAAGACCAGCTATGTACATTATGCAAAAACAGAGACGTTGTTAGAGAGAAACCAAGACAGCACTTAGAAATATATTTTAAAGTAAGCCTTTAGTGTTTTATTGCAGGATGAAAGAAACAATGATTGCTTTACTTGAGGAACATGTGGGTATATCATTATGTTTTGGTGAAATGTTATTACATATTCATAATTTAGCTTAATCTAAACCCTAACCACTTAATTGCTTAAATAAAATGTTGCACCTGCAAATAAAAAGCCCAATAGAGAATGTTTTCAAGATAGTAGTACTGCATTTACTTGCTGTTTTTGTCCCCACAGTTATGTCATTAACAAATGAAAGGAGTTAGACTTAATCAAAACTTCTGTTTGTGAATATTTACTGTGAGATCTATTTCCAAATCCTTTATTTAGGTGGACAAAAAGCACAATATCAAACATAGTAGATCAAAAATATAAACACCTGCTTCTGCCGGGATAAGGAGATTGAGGTTTAGGTTTTAAAACATTATCAAAGCCAAATTTTTAGTGTGTTTTTATATGTCAGTGAAAATTTTGAAATTAGCTTCTTTTTAACACTTTGGATAGAAAAATATTCCTTCGTGCCTTTTTACAGACATTTAAACTCACTGTATTTTACTCTGCTGGGCCTTAGGGAGAGTCCGGAAAAGCAGGGTGACAGAAAAGCATGTAACTCTCACCCACGTTCAAGGTTCACTCTTTGTCAAGATTCAATCTGAAGGCCACAGATCGACTCCCAATGCTGCTCTGCTGTATAGACAGAAGATTTATAGACTTCTGCTGAGACTTTCGTGTGAAGCCTCCCATTGATAACACTGGTATTATAGGGAGTGACTCCTTTTGTCTAGTTCTAACAGACGCTGAGCATTGCTTGGAGTAGCTGCTTTCTGTTCTTATACTTGCAAGAATAAATAAAATGCTGGTGGAACGAAAGTCACTGATGTCTGCTTGGCACCTAAAACTGACAGTCAGTGAGAAGTTTTTTTTAATATATTTTTTTAAGCTCTTTGGTTTTGATTGTTCGCTGTTCATTGCTTCATTTTCTGGTCCAGTGTCCTAGACAATTTTTTTATTATTATTAAATCCTTCAAATCAACATGATTTTCCTTGGATATAGTTTGCATTTTAGCCCTGCTACAAACTCACACGTCGTTACAATGTAAAGTGCTTTGGAATACGGCAATTGCTGCAAGAAATACAGGAGAAATCTTTTGTGTTGGTGAAAAGAAGTTTTTCTTTTTTTCAATTTTTATGAATGTCAAAGATCAAACAGGATGTCACAGTTCATCAAATAAATAAATTGAGTTGTTGTACTTTTAAAAGAAAATTGCTAGTGTGAACAAGTACGAGGATATTCCATCGTCCTCTATATACCCCAGTGTGTCCTTTTAAATATTTAAATAAGGAACGAACCAAATAAAAGAATGTTTATTTTTATCCCCCATTGTACTAAAAACTGTCATAATACCCTATTTTAAGCTGCCACTTTCAAGGCAAAAAAATTAAAAAAATTAATGTTATGAACCAATTGTTTACAAAACAATGAGTGATAGACATCATGATTATTTTTATCGGTAACTTTCTAACTGCTTTTGCACAGTCCATCATAAAAAGGTCACACAAAGATATGCCGATGACACACATTTTTACCTCTCAGTTTTGATCTGATAAAGGGTTTGCACGATTAGATTTGACAATCTAATTTAGACTCAGAAAAACACACTAATCACTTTGCAACACAGAGTGAATGCAAATTGATCAAAGTTTATCAATCAGTGACGGGTTTGAGTGACAAAAACCCTGTTTGGTAGATAAAATTATCATTTTAAATGTCTTTCTATTCAGCAACCTTTTCACCCTCGTGACCTCCTCCCTGAGTGAAGATGTCCCACTGAATTTTAAATAAGCAATATAAAGATCCCTACTGTTGAAAGGTCACAGGGTCCAATTTTCATTTAGCCTTTGAGACCGTTTCTGTCTACTAAATTACAGTATCATTAGCAAACTAACTCTGAGTCCAGCTCACTGTCTGTCTTGATGCATATGATGACATTCGTTTTTGATTGTTGATTCAAATGTTTTCTGAAATTTCTGGTCTTTTTTTAAATGGAATGAAAATACCATCTGGGCAAATTGATATGATATATTGATTGAAAAATTTTTTTTTAACAAATTGCTGAGTTTTTGAAGAGAGCAATCACATCCCGTATTTTTCACCCCATCTGCCATGCCGAGTTGCCAGCTTTTATACACTAACTTGTTTTTTTTTGTTTTTGATTTTCCAAACACATTATCTTTCAGTTTCAAACTTTTGCCAAAGTAATATTTTACTTTGATTCAGAACTATGAAGAAGACTGCCTGATGATAGTCAGCCTTCCTTAAAAAATAATTAAAAAAAATCGCTGCTTGCTGCATATTTAACTCATGTGTAAATTCAGAATATAATTGGGAGCACACCAGCTGTTTCTCATCAGAATAATTAGTCTGTTTTTCTTTAAAGATAAGAAAAGGACTTTTCTTGGAATGTAGAATGCTTAGCTTCAGTTCTCACCTATAATGTATATCTTAATTGCCTTGTTGCAGCCCAAGGTTCCCAGGTCCAGCCTGATAATGTTTCACATTGTCACTGGCCAAGAATAAGAAAAGGAGGTTTTAACGTGACAGCTACCTTTCTCAGTTCGTTCTCGGGTTTGTTGGCCAAAACACAGTGGACGACTTTATAAGTGTCCTATCTCATCTTCATTTCTCTTAATGGCTCACTGCACACTTTGATTGCATGAGGATGAAAGAACCTGTTGAGGTCAGTTTTTTGTGCACACGCATAACTGCAGGGACTTAGATCTGCCACTTGAGTGCAGACTTATTAATGATTTCTGGGACTCCAATTCTTATATATGCAATGACACATATAAAAGGTTAAAAGGTTGTTATTTTTTTCACTGGTTGAATGATGGCTGGATTTCATGGCCAATTCCAAACTATTTGTAGATTATAAGCGGAAAATTCAGTAGCCACATTGAATAATACATTTTTTGTAACTGCGTATGGTTGCACTAAGGATTCTATGCAAATTTAAACACATTACTGAAACATGTTAAAGTTAAAATGCAATCAAATCATAGACCACATGCAATATTTTTGATTGGTGATCAAACTCCTGTCCATGATATTATAACTGTTGCTTTTTAGTTCTAATTTCAACATCAATGAAATAGATATCTTACAGCCATGTTAGCATCTCTGTAAGGGGTTGATTTGAGTTAAAGGGCAACTTAATCATGCTAATAAGTATGAAGCAAGTTGAGAAAGTTCTAGAAATTTTATTTGGCCTAGTTGGTACTTATTTAGGAGCATGCTTAAGGCATTTCTGCTTCTATGAATCTCTTCTCCCAGTATAACATATCTGTATAATCCAGCTGCGGAAAAAAAAATCGGACAATGTTGTTCTGAGAATCAACCATTAAAAACCCTGATTTTGCTGAATAGCAAGTTCGTACAATATAGGGCAGCTAGATGTGAAAATACAATCTAGATGTCATTGTAAGCTTTCATTGATTGCCATACACAGCATCAGAAATTCAATTTAATACCTTATAAAAACAACAACTAATGTCCATAAAATTGTTTCCAACAACCAAAAACACAGAGAAAAAGAACAACTTTGTTTGATTGTCCTACTCAGTTGGTATGATCAAGCCACACAACTATCTAGCCTTGATCTGAAATTGATTTTAGTTTTTTTTGCTCATAATTGACTTTATACTCTGTCTCTATGAGGTCAAGTAGAACTTAATCTCGTTTGGAAGCAGATTTTGGTGTAAAAACTAAACAAACAGAAATCCACAACTACTCAGAGCCTGGTTGTTTTCCCTCCATTGCCATGACCAAGACTCCATGGACACTCATCAGGTTCCACCTCAAACTCCGTGAGCTCAGTCCCCTCTCTCAAGGTTTACCTCTCACCTTCTCACTTGTGTGGTTCATCACTAACATTCCCCACAGAGCCTGATCTGCCAGGGTCTTCTGATTTCCCAAGCACATGATTGTTTTTTACGTTGTAAATAAATCACATTCAAACTTGAATTCTATGTCCTTGAGTGTTAGGTTGCACTTGGGTCAAAAAAACTACCGCAAAATATGACACCTTCTATAAATAAAAGTTGTTTACCACTTTTCACACCAATCATCTCAAAGATATGCAGGTCAAGTTCGAAATGAAATAGGTATGTTATCTTAGAATGAAATCAAATGAGTTAACTTTAACAAGTAACATATGTTATACTAATACTTAATCCTAAAACATTTAAAAAATAACCTGATATGATGCCGTTTTAGTTTGTATGTAACCTACTTTGCTCTTATCACATAATTTTCTTTTCCAGGCTTAATTAAGTGTAAAATACAATGATCTACTGATAATCTAGATGATTTTTTCAGTCAAATCATTGGTTGAATTATTTCAGAAGATAATCAGACTTACCTACTGTTGCAGCCAATTCATCTTCTTTATTCAGTTTCCTTTCTTTCATAACTTTTGTGATTATACATCGACTTACAGCTTGTCTAATGACACCTCTGTCATGGCCAGAGGCATGTTGGAGTAATACGGACCATTGCTGCAACATGCACTTTGAGGAGGGTGGCAAGAATCCTGCTAAAAGAAACAACTACAAATGTACTGACTGCTTTATGGCATACATCACTTTCCCTGTTTCTTGTTTTTCAACATCATTATATGACATTGTTTAACCATAAAAAGATTAATTACCACATTGCTGTGAGTCCTACAAAAAGCCCCTGGAAACAGAAGTGTACTTTAATTCAACTGCAGGCACCCGGGAGATACTGATTTTACGACGCTATGTGCTGGTCCGGGGAAATGCAGTCTTCCTTCAGGCAAAACACGATCACTTTTCTCCAAACTGCTCGCCCAAAAATGACCAAAACTGAAACTTCTTTAGTGTTGCTTTAAATTCCAGTTGATTTCGTTTAGTTATTTAGTGACTTTTGTGTTACTTTTATAAGTTAATTCTCTGAAAAAAATTATTTAGAATAAGTAATGTGAAAAACACAGAGTGTAATTGATGCAACCAAATATGAAAATAAAAAAGCAACGGTTATAAGACCAATGGAAAAAAAGGCAATAGCATTGGTAAAAACAATATAAGAGCTCTTGATTACACCTCTTTAGCTACTTGTGTCAGATTGTTGTGGGAGTAATAAATCACAATACTGGATGCTGCACGTAAGGTGACCCCGGCATAGATACAGGAAATGCACCTGGATGCTTCCATGTGTAGGTCAGAAAAAAAAAAAATCTTCACTTACGTAACAATTAAAAACATATGGTATCATTCTGTACAGCCACTTATGTTATTTATAACAAAAACTGGCTTAGCGATAAGAGTGTAGCAATCCAGCATCAGTCATTTAAAGGGTCAGAATGAGACAGCTGTCATCATGAGCTAATCTTTTACTCTACTCTGCTCTAACTGTGTGAAACCCAGAGCCTAAACATGTCAGGGTGAATCTTTTCAGCTTTGTCTCCACCCTTCACAGAGCCACCATTTTCACAAAACTGGATCTCAGTAACGCCTATCATCTCTTCCGTATACGCCAGGGGGATGAGTGGAAAACAGCCTTCAAAACTCCCATCGGTCATTTCGAATATCTTGTCATGCCTTTTGGTTTATGTAATGCCTCATTCGTGTTTTAAGCTTTGATTGATGACGTTCTCCGTGATTTTCTCAACATTTCTGTTTTTGTTTACCTAGATATACTGATTTTCTCCAGAGACCTCACTGAACACAGATCCCAAGTGCTCCAATGACTGCTCCAGAACCGCCTGTATATTTGAAGGCAGGCAGATCCAAGCTGACCCCACCAAGGTTCTCGCAATCACCGAAGGGCCCACTACAGACTCCCGTCGGCAACTACAACGCTTCCTTGGGTTTGCCAATTTCTATCGAAGATTCATTTGAAATTACAGTCAGATCGTTTCACCTTTCACAGCATTAGTCTCCTCCAAGAGACCGTTCACCTTGACCCCCCTAAGGAGATAAAGCCTTTCAGAATCTAAAGACTCTCTTTTCCCAAGCTCCAGTCCTTGTCCAACCTGACTCATCCCGCCAATTCACCCTCGAAGTTGACGCCTCCGACCTGGGAGTTGGAGCCATCCTCTCCCAGAGATCGGAGGAGGATAACAAGCTCCACCCATGTGCCTTCTTCTCCCGACGTCTGTCCCCTGCTGAGCGTAATTACGACGTGGGAGACCGTGAGTTGCTAGCCATTTAGATAGCTTAAGAAGAATGGCGTCATTGGCTGGAGTGTGCTAATCACCCGGTGCTGGTTTGGACCGACCACCGAAACCTGGAATATATCATGTCAGCTAATGGTCTCAACCCCCGACAGTCTCGCTGGTCTCTTTTCTTTTCACGGTTTAATCTCTCCATCTCTTACAGGCCCGGCTCCAAGAATCTCAAACTCGATGCCCTCTTCCGTCAGTTCTCTCCGGACGAATCCATCACCTACCCTGCTCCTATCATCCCCCCTGACTGTGTGGTTGGCTCGGTATCCTGGGAGATCGAGGGCATAGCTCAGAACGCCCTCCTTTGTGAACGTGATCCTCGGAACCCTGCACAGAGAACTATGTATGTACCATCTTCCGTTCGCTCTCAAGTCATTCACTGGTTCCACACATCCCTTTTTTCCTGTCACCCTGGTTCCAGTCGGACCATAGCACTTGTTTCCCGTAGATTCTGGTGTCCCATTCTTTATAAAGATGTCTGTGAATTCGTTCAAACCTTTCCCACCTGCTCCAGAAATAAGACCAACAATAAACCTCCTTCGGGCCTTCTGCAACCCCTTGAGATCCTCAAATGTCCCTGGTCCCACATCGCAGTTGACTTCATCACCGGCCTCCCTCCGTCTCAGGGTATGAAAACTATCCTCACAATAGTTGACCGTTTTTCCAAATCCTGTCACCTCATCCCATTACGCAAGTTACCCTCCACTTTCCAGACTGCCCGACTCCTGTTTAAGCATGTTTTCTGGCTTCATGGCAAACCCGTAGATATTCTGTCTGACCGTGGCCCCCAGTTTGCTTCCAAGGTTTGCAAGCATTTTTGTGCAGCTCTGGGGGCAAAATCCAGTCACTTCTGGTTACCATCCACAAACTAACGGTAAGACAGAGCGGCTTAACCAGGAGATCGAGGCAGCCCTCCGGTGTCTTACGTCTTTCCATTGAACCGACAGAAACCAACACCTCCCCTGGATTGAGCACACCCATAACTCTCACATTTCAGCTGCCACTGGTTTGTCCCCCTTTGAGATCTCCTTAGGGTACCAGCCACCACTTTTTCCAGCCAACGAGAGGGATATCTCGGTGACCTCAGTTCATCACCACATCCGTTGCATTCTCAGAATCTGGAGAAACCCCATCCAAACCCTTCAACGCTCCTCCACACTCAACAAGAAGTATGCTGACCGGAGACGCACTCCGGCTCCCCACTACTCTCCCGGTCTGCAAGTATGGTTATTGTCCCGAGATATCCCCCTCAAATCAGTCTCCCGCAAGCTCTCACCACGTTTCATCGGCCCCTACACCATAGAGTCCATAATTAATCCCTCCACCGTTCGTCTCCGGTTGGCTCCCAGTGTCAGAGTCCATCCAACCTTCCACGTCTCCCAGATCAAGCCGGTCCGAACCAGTACTTTGTGCCCTCCAGCCGACGCCCCTCCGCCCGCCCGTGTCATTGATGGGCACCCAGCTTATGATGTCCGGAGGTCATCAATACCTAGTCGATTTGGAGGGCTACGGTCTCGAGGAGCGTAGCTGGGTGCCTCACTCCTTTCTATTAGACCACAGCTTGATCGATGACTTTGATGCCTCTTCCTCATCTTCTGGACCGTCCTTGAGGGGGGGGTGTACTGTCGAGGGTGAGTCTTTGCAGGTTTTTCTCCAGGTTGTCCACAGGGGGTCACCAGTGCTCTCTCTCTGCTGGAGCGTCTTCACCAGTGCACCTGCCAGGTGCCCCCTGTTGGCGTTGATGAGCTGAGCCAGTATAAGAGGAGTGGTGGATCAGCTACTCAACGTCTGAGTGTATGTTTACTCCCGGTAATTTCAAGTCCTCAGTGCCAGCCTCAAGTCTCGAGTGTAGTTTTTTTTTTTGTATCTCTAGCTCTAGTGTTTCTCCAGAGTTGGCTTTTTGAGTTTTATTTGATACTGTCCCATGCCGCTAACCTCCTGTGTACTTACCTCAGGTTTCCGCCATTACCAGTGCTCAAATCCACTCAAGATCTCTCTCTGGTTTGCCGCATCCATCTGGTTTCCCCACTCCTCTTGAGTCAGCTCGGTCTTCCCATCGCAGCATCGCTCCATTTGCCCCCATGTCCCCTGGACAACCACACTATCGGATTACTGCTGAAAGGACTCATCACTCACTCCTCCCTGGCGTCAGCCACCCATCCACTCAAAGTAAGATCGTTCCAACATTACTCTCCCTCCACAATACATCAACTCACCTGCTCTGTCTTCACCCTCAGAAGTCTCCGGTCTCCCACGTCGTCTTGTTGCTCAGAGTCTCCTGCCCTTTCTCGCTGCCCCGCTGTTCCTGTTACCCCGCTGTACATTGCCGTAGCCCGCTGCTTCCTGTTGCCGGATTCCCCTCTACACCTTTCAATAAATTCATTATAATTGATCTCCTGAGAGTCCGCTGTTTATGTGTGTCAGAAGCTTAAACATTATGACAAAACATGCTGGTTTAGCTTGACACAGAACAGTTTAAAAATAAGCTTAGAGTCTATTTTCCAGGCAGTGTTGCCAACAGTCTATTTGGAATAATGTATTGTTGGTATTTTATTATTGTCAGCTAACAAAATATTAGTGTAAAGTTATCCATAAGTTCAAAATAATTCCAGTGACAGTCTCTGCAAGACAGCCTCTCAATACACATTTAATCTACCACTGTGAGGATATAAATGATGTTTACATTGGTTGATGTTTTTTTTTCTTCTTCGAATTCACATTTGGAACAAAAATGTAGACAATGGAGATTAAAACTAAATTTTATGTCTGTGAGATGTGTTGCGGATGTTTATTAACGAGTAACTTGCTGATCCGCAAATTATAAAGTTCTGCAAATCCCTTTAATGAGAATTCTTTCATTTGATGTGACAAAATAAAACCAAACACTCAAAGGGATCCGCTGCTAATTTTATTTGCACTTTAATATAATACCAAGACATTTGTGGATTTGATGTTCAAAAAACAATTGAAAGAGTAAAGAAAACTTGTTCGTGTCAGAAGAAACTGTATAATTTAAAAGGAAATCAAGAACCCCTGAGGAGACCCAGCAATTTCCATAATAATGAATAAGTATGTGTTATTGTGTAGTCTGGTACACGCTGTTTAACCACATGAAGACTTTGAAATGGTCTATTCCCAAGCTTTGAACGTCTTGCAGCAGAGCTTATGACTTTGCTCTCAGCCAAATGACAGGAAAATAATGAAAAACCATGTCGCTCACATCCAAGTTTTCTGTAGATTCGTCTGAACACATCTGTTCCCCTGGAGTGTCATCAAGTGATGCAGCTTTGAAATGTGAAAGCATCATCTCCTAATGGATAAGAACACAAATGGCTAACATTACCCATCAGCCCTCCATTTATTTAGAAATAAAATGGATGTATTTATGCACTCAGTCATCTTTTGTATCCTTTTTTATACTCGAGGGCAGATTGAATGATAAATGAAACGAAACTGTCTCAAAATTTTGAATATAAAATGGGTACCTAATTTATCAATTAAAAGATCATGCTTTACAAGGGCCATATGCCTGTCATTAGAGGTCTGTTCTTTGTTGCGTTGGTGAACCAAATGTTTTTTTGCCCTTGACATGAATATGGAATACATACACAAACTCGCCGGGTTTGTAAAGCACATGCAGGTCTTAGCTTCGGGTAGGAAACTAGCAGACGTCTTCATCTCTAGCAGTCAGTCATCGGGGTTGTCATTGCTTGTCACTGACCTGCTCATGGCTACTTGACACCTGAATCATTTTAATAGCTTCATCTTGTGGAGCTGCAGACATACAAGGAAAGATCACCAAGATTGCATGTGTCTCACTCCATTGATGTCTGTCGGTGTCAGGCTATTGAAGGGTCAAAGAGGTCTGTGGCTGAGGGAGTGGCAGCACAGTTTGACAAAGCTGCAACAAAACCAGAATCTGGAGAGAGAAAGGAATACAGCTTTTTCAAAGTCAGTCTACACACTTGGCTCCTTCATTCTTCATGTGCACACAGACTAAAGAACAGTTTTAAGATGGTAATGAAACAAAAATATCTAAAACATAGTTTTAAGATTATAATTATAACAATAATATTAAGAATTTGTTATGACACAATGGTAACGGTACCTTAAACGACTGTTGAGCATACAGTAAGACAGCTTCTGATGATACTAAGCCATCGCGTTTATTAAACTGAAAAGTTAAATTTGCTTATCTTTTTGGAACTGACCTGATGTTGAGGTTATCATCTGGCTTCAAGAGATTATTCCTTAGGGAGCTCATCAGGAGAAAGAAAGAGATAGAGAGCCCACAACACGATCAATAAGACCCTAAGGATCCATTGCTAACATGACCAAACGCCCCAGGAAATTCTTAGATGTGTTAGAGACTTTGTTCAGTTTGATTTACAACAGCAAGCTTTCTATGGAGCTTAAGCATTAAAACTACATATTTTCCACTCTGCTCTTCACAAGCTAATGTGATGTTTGTTTACCACTTTGATTTTTCATTGCCAGAGTTTCTGGGTTTCTTCCTCACTGGTTTTATTGCTCAGTCTTCTGTCAATAGCAAATATTGAACATGGAAACACAAATAAATGTTTTGGTTTGTCTTCTCTTGTTTTCTGTTACTTAAAAAGGTATCGTATTACAATAAATAATGTTAGAAAGCCTTTGATATATTCTTTCAGAATCTATGCTGCAGGAAAAGTCAATAAAATTGATTTGTTAGTGCAATTGAGGCTTTGTGTAATATATGATACCTTAGTTATTTACTTGTTATGCATGCGGGCTATGGCCTCATTTGGAGAAAAAAAAGTTAAACAGATAGTCGTTATTAGTGATCCCCTTTGACTTGGAAAATTGAATAAACATATTGCTAATATTATGAAAGCAAGACTGATTGTGAGGTTACATATGAGCTCCTTTTCAGATGAATCCCCCCATATGCTGCATGCTACACACATAGGAGCTGTAGGCCTTAATCAAGCTCAGAGCCGTCCTCAGCATGCTTCATGCCTCATGCTTGGGTTTGCATGTGTGAGACCAAGCTCAGGCAGAATTAAAACAGATCCGCAGACACCCTCATTTCCGAGAGTAGGCCTAATGAATATGATTCTTGTTTTGTAGCTTTTCCTGAGTTAGACTTTCACTGAAAAGGAAACAGTAAGTATTTTACGATTTTCTTTTTTGCAAACAGCATCTAGCCATTATATCGAACAGCAACACCAGCTGCTGCCCTTAGCTAATTCGTGCTTTTGATGCTTTAGTACATAGTGAATGTGAAACTATTCACTGCTCTTCCTGGCACACCAAATCATATTGTAAAACTAAAGCATTTTTCTCCTAATGTGCAGCAATTAATAAAATATCACTCTGGTAAAAGAGTCTTTCTGATCCATTTTCCTTGTACCCTTCCAGTGCTTCTCTTTAAGAGTCAGCATTCATGTACCCTCTTGATTTTAAACGAGCTACTTTAAAAGCTTCTTTTTAAAAAAATGTGATGTGTGATTACCACTCTTATCTATGCAACTACTCTTATATTATTCAAAATTAAGGCTGGATGTACTGTGTAGATTCCATCCTGGGATGCACACATATACCACAAGCAACATAAATTGTTTAATAGTTTTAGTTTTGCTTTTACTTACATTAAACAATATGTGAATGTGTAAATATAAATAAAAATCCAATGTGATATTAACATTTCTCGCTGTACTTCTCCATGTATTTATTTAAAACGTTAGTAGAAATACATAATTCAAATTACTAAGTGGGACATTACCTCATTAGTGTTTGTAGTTGACGTTAAAAAGGTAAAACCTCATAAACAATCCAAGGTTATAGAAGAATAGCCTGAAGAATGAGCCGTATTCAATGGTCCTGTAAACAGAATACTTTCATTGTGGAGCTCATCTGAAACCGTAACTACAAGAAGTAGCATTGTCAGTATTAGCAAATATATATAAAATCCTAAAAATTAACCTATATGCAACCCCTTATTTTTAATTTTTGATCTAGCTCATTAAAATAATGTTCTTTAGGTCATTGTCAAGAGCTACATCCAGCACCAAGAGGTAGGATACACGATCCCAAAGATCAACACTTCATACACCGACCTAAAGAAAAACTGACGAAGCATTTGAACAAAGATCAGCACTCCAAAAGCTAATCATGGTGGTGTTAGCATATTGGTCTAGGGCTCTTTTAGCGCTTTAGTGTATGGACGACTCGCTGTAATTGATGGAGTCATAAATTCTAATCCCTACCAGAAAATCATGCAGTACAAAGTTGGACCATCAGTTTGTGGTATTAGATGAGCATAAAAAAAGCGGTTGTTCTATGCAAAATATGGTCGAAATTCTTCCCAAATTATCTAAAATAGTTATTACCCGTAAAACTACTTTAAGGCAGTTTCTGCCTTTAGAGAAGGCAAAAAGCAAGCTATCGACAGATCATAAACCGGAACTATCTAAAAACCCTGCTGTGCTTTCAGCGCAATCTCAATATTTGTCAATATTTTTAAGCTCCAGATAAAAAAAAGTAAACAAAAACATTTGACCCACAAATACTCATGCATGGCTTCACTTGTATTCATATCATGTTTAGTCAGGAGTTACAGTTTAAGAGTTGCATCAATTAAAAAACAGAGTTTCATAATTAATCATTTGGTCATTGAGCATTTTCTTGGCATGTAATTGTAATTGAATTAAGTACCTCTGATGTGCCTATATAAGCTGTAAAAAGTTTATATCTTTTCAAAGATTACAAGAGGTATGTCCTGTATAACACTGTTTCAATCGAATGAATTAAAATAAAACTGAACTTGCTGTATTTAAATAACTTACCAGTAGCATTCTATATTAAACTAATTTTTTTGGGTAAACTATTTCCTTACATTTTTAGAGGTGAATGGGTGAAGGGCAGATGCCAGCCCATCACAGGGCGGCAGAGACACACAAAGGACAAACTAGGGCTAATTTTGAGTTTTGGATTGTGGGAAATAAGCTATACTTCCAAGAGAAAATTCATGGATGCATAGGAAGAAGACAAGAACTGGAGAAACATCAGACATACAGGGAGGCTATTTAAACATTGGTATTTTTACTTTCTGCTTTAATTTACATTTTTAATAATACCTTTAAAATTTTATTTTACTGCAGTTTTAGTTAGTCATACAGAAAAAGAAAGAACACAATTTGGTACATAACTTTTGCATTTTAGCACCATTCACTTCCATCTTTCTAAGCAAACCAGCAGGTAAAGAATTCCCCATCTCACTATCATCTCTCTCTGAGAAGGTCATTGTAGGTCAGTGGGATGTACTGAACAGTTCTGCATGCTGTTCACATGAGAACAAGTCATGGTTTTAATATAATTGATGGCTCAAAGTGTATCTCCACTGCCAATTCTCAAACATTATTTGGCTAACAAAATCACAGACTGTACACCAACAAGTGTAGTTGATATTAGAGTGACTCAGTTTTTAATAGGACTAGAGGGGGATATCCATAATTACAAGAACATTAAATAAAAATCTGTATCATGCATGTGACATTAAGCTAAACATTGATGATGTCTCCAGACATAACGACATGTTTCTAAAAAGCAGTGTTTCACATGGACAATATTGTCTTGAAAGTACAATTAAATATAGTTGAAGATTTATTCCCCATGTTAATGATCACTGATTGCTACTTGATGGTCACAAGTTGCATCAAATCTTGAAAAATTAAGTTGTCATTCTTCAGTAAACCAGTTCATGTCAGTCTGTGGGAGTGTCATGCCTAAATTGCTTTATAACTCAAATGACAGAACGAGCAATAACAGCTGAACATCTCCTTTCTGTGTCTGAGTGCTTTTTACTTGCCCTCCCATCTCCTGCAGACCAATAAGAATGGCGCTCCTTTGGCCTTAGTTTAAAAAACTAGTCAGTTTTCTGTTCACCATGATTAAAGAATTAAAGACCATCACACAGCCTTTCAACCTCGTTTTCTGTATTCTAGGAGCTCTGCGTTGTAATGAAAAGTTTCGGATGAACGCGTGTGTCTTTCTAAACTCATTTCCAACCTCCACTGATTTCACAATCTGCTGGGTTTTTTTCATGATTACGTGAGCTGGGGAATCATTTAGACAGTCCTGTGTAGGTGGATGTCCTTTTGTCAGTACGCACAGCATCTGTGTGGGCTGCCTGCTGGCCTCAGCTCTCTTATGGATGGGGCACTGGAAGGCACAGGCTGCCTGGCTGCAGTCTGACAGATGCAGACTGGTGGGCGGCTGATTGCTAACTGCCCGCAGACAGACGCACAAACAGTGGCTGCAGTGAACCAACTCACGGTGTAATATCACAGGTCACAGTGGCGAAGGTAAACCACACATGTGTGCCTGAGTTTTCTTTGACCTCTGACCTTCCATCGGTTTGTTTACATAATGAGTCATATGTTATGAATGAAGAAACAACACTGTGTAGGATGAAGAATGTCTCATCAGTTTTGATGCATAAATAAATGGTATATTTTCTATATTTACTCGTTGGTTTCATAATTTACAAGCACATTTTTACTTCTTAAAGCATCTTTTTTTCTAAACAAATCAAAGCATCCTGTTTTGTAAAAACAATAATGTCATTGCCTCTGTTAAATTAAAAAAGCTAAAGCGGACCAATTTTAGATTACCTGGTCTTTATATTGAAATGATCTGTTTTGTCCCAGCAGCCATTGAGTTCACCTTTCATTAAATACAGGGGATAAAGTTTTCCATGTAAGTGTTATTGCATAATTTGTAGGTTTGTTTTTTGTAACCCAAATGCTTGAATGTACCATTAACTCCCACATAAAGTTAAAGAAGGTTAATTGTACAATTTGGTACTTAAATGTTCAACATTACATGACGTGGCCTGGGATTTTTCTGGATGAGAAGAAGTCATTGTGGATGACACTCAGATTGGATTATTAAAATTAGCCGTCTTCCAAGAGGTAGTTTACTAGTACAGGGCACAAGTTGAGGTTCCTGAAGAGTCTTAATCTAATAGCACACAAATGGGTTGTGCTTAGTAATAGTGTCTGTGTCTTCCTTTCCATATTTGTTAATATTTAGGTGGTGATCAAAGGGTAGAAGAACAAGCTCAAAAATGCTTTCAGCTATTGGACCAGCAGTAAGGAAAGGAATGATGAATAAAATAATAAAGGTGGAGTCCTCTGGAAGAGCAGTATTCTGAACCAGATAATCATTTCTCAAATTTAAAAGTAGGTGAGAGGGAGGTTTCAATGAGAACTCCAATTTGAATATTTTTATAGTGCAGATAGTGTAGTGAAATTTAACTTAGTTATCAAACAATTGCAGTTACTCATGATTCAAAAAGATTGGGAATTTTTTTCATTTTAATAAACAAACATATGTTTTGAATCAATAGAATACAACTATCCATAAAATAACAAAAATAAATAAATAAATCTGTAAAAGAATAATTGTTATTGACTCTGTAACTCCAATATCTAAACCATCAATTTAGGAAAAAAGGAAAACAGAAAATAAAGAACACAGAGGGGAGAAAACATTGAGGATAAGATAACCTAATGTCTATCATGCATTTTTGCAGATTATTTTTTAATCAAACTTATATAACAATTACAATAAATTTCACGGTTCAGTTTTTACAAGGGAATCTAAATTCTTGTTGCTTTTTTACGTTATTATTTGAAAAAGGGAATTTCTAAAGCCTTAGGTATGACTAAACTATTGCCAGGGCAATTTGATGCTTCAAACTGATTAAAGTCCTAAATATGACCCTTTCAGGACAATATATAGTTATACTGTTTGACATTTTTTAACAACAAAAAAAAAAAAAACTATAGCTGAATCCGGTTAGTACAGAAGTCCCAACCCTGGTCCTCGAGAGCTACTGTCCTGCAGGTTTTAGATGAAACCCTGCATCAACACACCTTAAGCAAATAACTGGCTCGTTACCAGGCTCTTTCCAAACTTCATAGTAATGAATCATTGATAAAACTGTGAGGTGTGGCAGAAGGATTCAGAGATTCAGCTGAAACAGCTCAGATATTTTTTAAAAACCCAAAATGCAAAAATACAGGGGCTTGGCGAAACCCGTGGTCCGCGATCAAAAATAGGGTTGTTACAGTGAGAGCAGATACAAAACAGCTCAAGGGATCAGGTGTGATTAATAGTACAAAAACAGAAGTGGGGTGAATGTTTTCAAAGAGGGCAAGGTGTGACAAGAAAATCCCAAAACAAAAACACGATAAAGAATAAAGCATAGAAGCAGGATACTTATATACCACACTGAGGTTTTTCAACTGTTTGGCAGGTAGACTGAGGAGGATGGTTGCTTTTATAGTCAGAGGAAAAGGTGGAAATAATGAGCACTGATAGGTGGGCTTGGTCGAATTAGACTGGGCGCAGACATGAATGATAAACAACGCAGTCTAGCAGGCAGGATCATGATCATGACACATATAGCTGCCAAATGAGTAAAAGTCATGTTTTCAAGGTGTACTTTTAAACCCAGAAAGTTAATATGGAAATAGATTTTTCTAATTATGTAAATAGAGAGTTTGCTGTTGCAAGCTGTGAGTTTAAAAATTAAGTATCAGTTAATATTTCCAAGTTTCCTCTTCTTCACAATTCTCAATTTTGTCAGGAAATAGGGCTTTGCTTTGTTGCTGTGGTCTTTCTTTCCACCTTCTACAGGTATCTTCTAGAGGGCATCCCAGAGAACTGCTGCACGTGCTTGTTGATGCCCACAAGCTCAACAGAAGGAACATTACTCTAGATCAAGACCTTTTCCTTATCTGTTCCTAGCTTATGGTTCTCAGCGGACCTCTCCTCTTTACACTTGAACGTTCCCATTGTTCTTTGCATCCCACCACCAGGACCGGTTGCTGCTTCTCCAGTTCATCATCATCATCTAGCTTCATCCGCCTCTGTGGGACTTTTCTCTCCCAGCTGTCTGCTTTGTCTGATTCTACATCACACTGCAAAGACAATGGCTCAGCCACACAGGCTCAGCCGTCTATAACCCTCGATCCATGTCGCTGTTCAGCATTGAGAAATTGGAGCTGATCATCCACAACATTGCACATTCTTTATTATTGTAAATCAGCATTCTTTTAATGATTTTCTGTCTTCTGAGGGTATCCCTGCATTTGGAGTAGAAGCCTATGAAAACCTTGACACTCTTGGTATGTGTGTCTGCACTTTCTGGTTTGGATGTTTCTTAAGAGTTTTTGTATGATGAAATAAGGCATAGGTTCCACTGGATGAATAATTAAAAGGTTATTTTTGCTGCTTTGGAGGCACGAAGCAGCTGCCAGTACGTGTGCAGACAGGTGAGAGGATTGCTGACTGTATAAACGATGGCATTGAGTCAGAGGATCTCATGGCTTCATGGGCGTGCAGCTTGTTAATAAAAGGCTCAAAGAGTGGCTTGTGCTGAATTCAGAGTTTCGAGTTTGAATAATTCAAATGTAAATGTAATGTGAGCATATGTGAATTACTGCAATTCTATTCTTGTAAATAAAGCCATTACACAACCGGAGGAGTCGGCTTTTAAATGCAGCTTCTTGCCTCAAAGATAAAGTAACTGTTATCACCAGGAAAGTAAAGTCAAAATGTCTGTTTTGTGAAGATGAGATGGCTTTACTGGTGAAAAGGGTAACACTGGCAAAGAGTGACCCATTGGGGAGATATGATTTATGTTTCCTACTGTCTAACATATACATATTTCTTTAATTCAATGGATGGATAAGGAGAAGAAGGTATAAACTGACTGGAAAAGAGACACGGCCACTTTCAACTATATATTTTGGAATCCCTCTGTCAAAATTCCTTTTCATAGTAATCTTAGTAAGCATAATTGAGCTGGACACTATTTAGACATTCATTCCCCCAGTAATGGGGGAGGGCAGCTGACCCTAAACTCAAACTAGACTATATCAGCCGGGGGAGCTGAGAGTGCCACTACTGGATATTTTTGGCCTTTCTTCTGTCAAACCCGTATATAATCCCCGTTCATTTCATAGTTACAGGGTGCAGGCTGCATGTCACAGCTGTTAGAATAGTCTTGTCTCCTTTGCAAGGCTTTTAGTGTAGAGGGTGTGTTTATACCAGCAGTCATGTTGAGGCAGCCACCACAGGAAATCGGCCCTCCTCCCTGAGTGTATGGTGAGTTTGCCCACGCTCTCCTCTTCACTTGTGCCTTCTGTCTGTTCCAGCACCCAATCTTTTAACCATCTTCACGTGGAGCAGACAGGATTAAGGGTGCCAGGAGTGGACATAATTTTACTACAAAACAGAACATATTATGCAGTTTTTTCCCCCCAAGCTGTTGCTGTTGGTAAAATTATGGTGTAGGCTTGACACCTTGACTGCTAGATGATAAGTGCAGAGGCATAGACACAATAAACATCATAGTGGATAATACTTCGGCCTAAGTGACATTTCACTTTCCCTGCAGAACCACTGATAAGAAAATAACTTTCCAGTTATCTTTGTTGACAGCTGATTGATATTTTAGCACCACAAATGCCAGTTTAGACCTGCAGGACATGAAAATAAGTTCATTGGTTGCTTACTTGTTTACCCACTGCATGTCACTTTGAAGATCAGGACATGTTTTTTTTTTGTGCTCTTGTGTTTTTGCTAAGTATTTAAATAAATTCAAATAGCACTTGCTCAATTACTCATAGTTTCAGATCAATGTCATTAATCAGTCTCACTCAGTAGGCATCTCAAAGTAAAGGTTACAGCAAAGATTTGTCAGAATTCACTGGTTTATTACATTTGTTCTTATTGAGGGAGGATTAGACTTGTGTTATCCGGTTGATTAACTTAACATAGAAGTCAAAACTTTTAGTTTGGAGCTGTTCTTTCTCAGCAACCAATAATTTTATTTTTCTGTAGGGTATACAACTTTGCAGGTATGCTTTATGCATTACTGTCTTGTTTGTAGCTTTATTTTGGTCCATGAATGTACCATTAGCTTCCACATCATATTTAATTGTAAAATTTGAACACTAACAATGTCTTCAGCTTTTCTGTGTTTCATGAACCAGCCGGTATTACTATGGAAAGAGGAAAAGGTTGGTGGCACTCTGATTGACGATTTCAGAGAATAATCAGAGTTATGCTTACTGTCAATACGTTCCTTCCTACAATAATTCTTACTCAGTAAGCTTCTGAAATATCAGGAAAAGGTTTGTAAGAATTCATTGCATCTGTTTTTAAGCTGGTAAAGATAGAACTTGCACTACTATATATGTGCAGGCTTGCTTTTGTTGCTATGATACTTTCTTTTATCTTTATTTCACATATATCCATTCATCCATCGTCCTCTGCTTATCCCGGGTCGGGTTGCGGGGGCAGCAGCCTAAGCAGGGATACCCAGACTTCCCTCCCCCTGGCCATTTGAGCAAGCTCATAAGGGGGAATCCCAATTCGTTCCCAGGCCAGCCATGAAACATAGTCTAGTCTACTTTGAGTCCCTCCCAGATGGCCGAGCTCCTCGCCCTATCTCTAAGGGAGAGCCCAAACACCCAGCGGAGGAAACCCATTTTAGCCGCTTGTATACAGGATCTCGTTCTTTTGGTCAAGACCCAAAGCTAATGACCATAGATGAAGGTAGGAACGTAGATTGACCGGTAAATTGAGAGCCTCGCTATTTGACTCAGCTCTCTCTTCACCACGACGGACCGGTGCATTGCCCGCATCACTTCAGATGCTGCACCAATCCGTCTAATGATCTTTCGCTCCATTTTTCCCCCATTCGTGAACAAGACCCCAAGATACTTAAACTCCTCCACTTGAGGCAGGATCTTTCAAATATAGTGAACAAGTAAAGGACCTCCATTCTCCAGTAGATAATTTTTTACCATGATTTGTTAATATCTGATAATTCATAAGGAGCATATAACCATTTTTAAATTCTGAGCCACCACATTTTTAGTTAGGATGTCCCTGAGTCTATGATATAATTCACTTTAAGATTGTTCTCAAGGCCTTTGGAGGAAAGTACCGGTTCACAACATCACAGATCCCCTATCTTACTAAAGAGTACCATGAGGTCACAGATTCATTTCATGTCACATCAACCTGAACCATTTATTGTCAAAAGCTTCATCTTAGTCTCATTAACAAAAATATGAGATGGAGTTAAGTTTGTGGACTTTCCATGTTTATGTTTTTGATGGTCAGACAATAAAAAAACTTAATTTTGGCCTCAGCAACAAATTTGTGTTGGTTGTGTATAATCCATCTGTTCTTATGAAGATGTGGTAACCAGAAGGAGCCATTATTTGTTGCAATTCTCTAGCACTCTGCTTCAGAGGTTTTATCTTTACTTCTTACCATGATATAAGGGAAACATGGGTCCTCATTGAGCATGATGGCTAGTGGTTCTAATGGCCTGTTAGTTGTGCTGGTATATTACACACCAGAGAGACAGAATATAATGATAAAATATTATTGAAATTGATACAAAGTAAAACATTCATCAGTTAGACTTGCTTCCAAGTATTGATTATATTTTCAGCAATTACACCATATGGGTTTATTTCCTAATATGTGACTTTTTCTTCCCTGGAACATGTACTGAACTTAAATATTTTATTTCTTTCTGTTTCTCTTCAGGACCCTGTTTTTATAGTAGAAATTTTATTTATTTTAAGGCTTTTAAACTACTTTACCAGGGGTGCCAGTAACTTTGGATAACACATTACGGAGGCTAAACAATATCTCCCACTGTCTAACCTCTGAAACGGCCACGTCCCCCTGCACTTCACCGACATTAGAAATCCAATTATGCAAACCAGCCGTCACTGCCTCCTTCCGTGAAACCTGAAATATTGCTAGCCTTGTCACTTGTCTTGGAACCAAATTGGCTTATCAAAATTTAGGATTTGAACGATGTGGCCCACCTTTTTCATCTCCACCTAAACTGACTCAATTTCATTCATTGAAACAGTAATTTTACTTTCATTTTCAAACATTCCTGTACAAAATAAAACAGCCTACCTCAAGGTGAAATTAAGATTCCTCTCTTTTAAGCCCATCTAAATTACAGTTAGTTACCATCAAAATATTTAGAACTTCATAGAGTCAGTCACTTTAGTTGATGGAATAAAAATTGGTATGTAGTTACATCTATGTTGGAGCTGAAATGTGTATTGTTTAAGAGTTATTTCTAAAAATAATTATCAGTGGTGTCATGCAGTATTTAACAGAGGAAACAATCGATTTTATGAGCATCAAAAGGCCCATGGTAACTATGAAAGAGCTTTAAAGATCCACAGCTCTCATAGTAATTATTTTAACACACACTCTTAGGGACACAGAAAATGTAAAATACGTGCTGTTGGCGGAACTAAGCAAAAGTAACGTTTTCGGATACAAGCTAAACATTTTGTCTGGAGACAAAATAGCACTGCACACACAAATACGCATCAACACTCATGGGGAAACGTTGTTGCAGGATCATCCTGTTGGAATGCTTTTTTATCAGAGACGGAAAGCACTGGCCATAGTTTTTACGTAGCCAGAGCAAAAGTGTAATGGCTCAGATCAAAGCTTGTTCATGTGCTTTGTTGACCCAGTTAAAGAACCAGTTGATACGTTTTTATTATTTATTATTTGCATGTTTGTGACTAGTCAAAAAAAAAGAAAAACAGCAATGAGTGTCCCCAGGTCATTTTAAGCTATCTATACATTCTGAAAGTGAAAGGGATCGAAAGAGATGGAGGGTCTAACGCAGGAAAGCTGATACCAGTGTAGGCACCCTGTGTCTTAGAACTTGGTCATCAGAAGACTAAAGCAGGGTTAGAAGCAGGCAGAAGGATTTATGGGACAAGCATGAATTGGCTTAAGAGAAAAGAAAAACAAGTGTGACATCCATCCATCCATCCATTTTCTATACACTCTTGTCCCTATTGGGGTTGGGTGGGTCTGCTGGAACCTATCTCCAGCCTACAACGGGCGAGAAGCAGGGGTACACCCTGGACACTTCGCCAGTCCATCGCAGGGCCAGGTGTGACATATGAAGGTAAATACAGATTGACACATCAGAGGGTGATGTATTGTATATGGCAGGTATCTAGAGTCATGATCAATGATGTATACAGAAGATCTAAAGCCTGCAAAATTTCCACAGGGCAAGGGAGACAAAATGGAGAGACAAGATGGAGACTTAAAACAGGAAACCAGGAAAACATCTGCACGAGGATCTAAAACATCTACCAATCTCTGCTTTACAGAGAGCAGAATATGAAGACAGGTAAATTGGTGTGTGACCTGAGCTAATGAAATGCTGGCTGGGAATGCAAAGGTAGAGCAAGTGAGTTAATTGGCATCAACAGCAGGAGGGCAGACAGGCAAGGATCAATACACTTCTCTTGCCAGCAAAATCTGCATCAAAACTAGGAGGAGTCTCTTTTTACAGCAGCAGTGTTAAACAGGCATGGCTTTCTTTACAGCTTTGATGTCATAGGCTGAAAACCATATTTAAATGCAACTAAACAGCCAAGCATGGTGTGTTTATTAGCTGTGAGGTTCTGACAACCTCTCCCCAAGTGGTACAGAAGTATGCTGAAGACAAGCTGAATCCAAACACAAACTTTATCATTGTAAAATCTCTCAAACTGTAAATAAAATTGATTTTCCCTATCTATTCAGCATTTAAACTGGACCTAAGCTATTTTGCAAATAGGAATTGGCAAATTCTTCCAAAATCCTCATAGCTGTAATTGTAGTGATGCAGTCAGGTGATGTAGGGGGACTTGAATACTAACCCAACCACATTTCTTGGATTTTCATTACTGTTAATCATAAAAACACATAATAATTTTAATTCAATGTACTTACAGGCAATGCTTGTGTGTTGGTTCAGCACATTGGAATACAATAATTTTTGGCTGGGATGCAAGAAAATGTAAAAAGCTTTGAAGATATGAATCATTTTTGCATGCCAGCACAATAACAGCACAAGAGTAGACTCACGTAGTTCTTTCAACTTACATGAAAATGTACCTTACATGCTCCTATTTGGCTGCGCATTATGAATTATTAGTGCACCATTGAAAATACTTTTTATGCTTAGAAGGAATCAAATCTTATAGATAGATGACAAGGTAGCATTTATGTCCTTAAGGTAAACTTAACTGGGAAGGTTAATTATTAAAACCCATAAATCTGCTCTCAAATCTTCTGTAATGTTGAAGCTGCCAACCCTTTATAAGGCAATAATTGAATTTACATTAATATAATGGGGCAGAGCATATTTATAATGATTTAAGTTAGACTATGTTTTTATCTTTATTTTTTAGGGGAATAGACATAATTGAAACTGTTTAACTTCAATGTCGGTTGAACTCCTATTTCATGTAAATCTCCCTTCTCAAAAGAAAACTAAGAAGTAATGGGACTAACTCTTTTTCTATTTTGCCACCTGTTTTTTCTGATATCAATACAGCTTTACCTTTTTCATTAAGGGGGCTGTTCAGTGACAGCACAGTGCTTTGAGGCTGCAGTGCATGTATAGGGCCATGTATCACGGGTTATGAAGACATTAGGGGCATGAAACATTGGGTCTGTCATTCTCTGAGCTGCAGCTGCATTGCTGTGACTTTCTTGGCCTGGTCGTCCATCTCCACATTTTACAGCTCCAATGTGACTGCAGCAGGGAGATGAAGAATTTGCCTCGTCCTTGCCAAGTCTCCATGCAGTCACTTGCTTCCTCATAGAGAGGAGCATCTGCATCCTGTTCGCCGCTTCCTGGCTTGCCTGGGTCATCCCCCAGACTACGTCATTATAGAGGACATCAGGCTCCACTCTCCATAACTTAAATCTGGGACTGCATTCACACAGGGAGTCTGAGTTTAACCCTTGATGTGCGGGTCAAAAATCTAGTACATTGGAAGGTTTGATTTATTCTATAAATACATTATTGTTTTTTGTCTTAGTACTGTTGTGCACACAATTTTAAGATGTAAAAAAAACGGTTAATCTATTATTATTACATTAAATATAGTTCTGAGCGTCATTTTGCATCATATTTTTCCTTGTAAGTTGGAACGAGTCAGAACAGGAATTCGAGATTGTTGTATATCAAGGATCTCTATTGATTTAAAAACCCAGGGGCCAAGGTTTGACCTGTCTTGAAACTGAAGGCTTTTTCAACGCATTTCTTGCTTTTCTATCATTTCACCCCTTAAATGTACAAACCACAAATGTTTACTTTGAGAACTTTTCATTAATCCAAAGGGACCAGGTTATGTTTGTATGTACCTGAGTAGTGCTTGGTGCATGTCTATAGCCTGTTTTGGAAACCACCTATTGGAAACCACCATTTAAGTGATACTTCTTTAGGCACATCACTTCTTAAGACATTTAGATGTGGTTCTGGTTGACCTGGAAATGTTCTAACATTGTTGGTGCCAGATAGGTTGGTCCTAGGGTGTCAGAAATGGGTGACTTTCACATTGTAGTTACATCATCAGAAGAAAAGACTAATTGTGAGATCATTAAAATGACATTAGAGTTTAAACAACCTTAACAAAATAAGACAATAACAAATTATAAATTATAAATTATAAAATAGTCTTGGTCCATGAGTCTTGTTTTTAGTTTCAGCACTCAAACGGTAGCGTCAAACTTTGGTATAAACAATATGACCACCAATTTAGGGTTGTGGTACAAAAGGAAACCTTCTTCCTAATTTGCAGCTGAAAAATCTTGGGCATCTACATAATTTTGTCATCTTCCAATGTGCCTCAAAGGAATCTCAAAGCAAGCCTATCTTATGTCAATAACAGTTCTTAAAGAACATGGAGGAACAAATCCATGCTGGCAAAGTGTATCTAAAAAAATGGCCACAGATTATAAATAAAACAAACTGGAATCCTTATTCTCAAACAGAGAGATGCTCTCTATAGGCTCATTTTAATGTTTAAAAAAAACAGCGACCAAATAGTGATAAATGATCACATTAAAGCTGCTTTTGGTTTTAAAGAAGCCCCCTGCTGGTTGTGTCAGTGAACGTTTTTGTTTACCTTGAGGAAGAAAACTAATCACTGGCATGCGATAGCAAATGAAACTCATCCCCGAGCAGACTGTGAAATTGGACAGTTTCAAGCGCAGAGAGTAAGTAAGAAAAAGTTTGCACAGAGATAAGAGCAAGCTGTCGGAGCTTTAGCTCAATCAAATGACTTTTTCATGAGTAATGTGAAAATTGTCTGCTCTTTATTTTAACCAAAAGTGAGCTCTTTCATTTAGCGCTTTTCGACACATTCAGTGTAGGGGCAACTGCTGCTGCTGTATCCCTCTTTAACCAGCAGACATATATAGCCTCGAGGTGACAAACAATCTTATTATAAGATTTAAACTTCGCCAGTCTGAAGGATCAACATGCAGCTGCCCTCCCCTCGCACCCATTCCTCGATTCCTCCTCAGCTGCTCCAGTGATATCTGCCTACCTACACGCCTCCCCACGCCTGACAGTGGTTAAACGCCGGTGTCAGCTCTGGGTGCAACAGACAGAAGCCATGCAGGGCTCCGGGTCTCTGCAGAATCACATGAAGGCGAGCGACGAGAGGAGCTCAGTGCTGAATTAAATCAGTCTCTCTGCTTAATGGATCTCTGAGACTCGCTTTTTGCGCAGGCAGCAGCTGCAGAGTCGCCCGCAAACCGCAAACAGAAAATCCGGACTTTTTTGTTTTGTGTTTGCTTTTTTGTTTTGTTATTTACTTTGCTTTTAATCTTTAACACTATAAACGCCTCAGTTCTCTTCGAAAATGTGTTGCGTTCGTGGTGAGATACAGTGAACCCTCCGTTTCCTGCTCCATCACTCAGCAGGTAAGATGCATTTTGTATGCTTAACTTTAACGTCGCGCACTTTGCAGAACATTTGTTATGATCAGCTCAGTGTGTTGCACCTACATGCTGTTATGGGGTAAATATCCAAGCTCTGGTGTAGTGATTTGAACGGGTTGTCACTGCCGTTGTCGCTACATCACTGTGTGGAACGAGTTAGTCATGCATACCTCTTTTGAAAATTAAATACTCCAACTTGAGCACCGGTCCACTTAAGCAGAGGGATTTTGCACTAGTTTTAGCGAGAGCTCTGCGCCTTGACACCAAATGGAGGGAAGGAAGCCACGGAGAGAGATTTGTTGCGCCATTCATGCCACCAACCTTTAGTTGAATTTTTTATTCCCACAACTTGTTATTCGTATGAATGTGCATAAGATTTGCATGGCTTTTATAAGTCCAGTTAATGCCTAGTAGTAGTGCTCAGAAGCTGTAAACCTATTGCTTCAGCACCACGGACAGCACCAAGTCGGTAGTTTTCATATACTTTTTTTAATTAACTTTATTTATTAGGTTTATTCTTTTACACGAAAAATAGTTCATAGAAGTTAATTTGTAAAATGCACCCCCCTCAAATTAATGTTTAAGACTAAGCGAATGTTGTTTTGCTGGGCCCAGACACATCCTTGCAGCGGACATACAAAAGGACAGCCCGCATCATGTATCAGCCCGTCATTTTGACACAGTAAATAAAAGCAACCGCAAACTAAATGAGACAACTTTAAAAAGACAATTTGAAACGATAAAGTGTGTCATGCAATGCTACGCAGTACTGATGTCCTGTTTTTAGAGTTGATTCGTGCAGTCTCACTCAGATTAGCAGAGGATTTTGCTGCGTGTGAGCCATCTGTCTGAACCAAATATACTACACGTTGCATCCTGGACGTGTCGCTTAATTTTAATAGCACAAGTCTTCATATTAAGACATTTAACTTTTTTTGTGAGTCATCCCAGATTTATTTTATACAAATGTGTGACCTGCTTGGCAGCCTTCTTTAGAAAGAAAGAATTACTAGTGGGAGTGAGAGGGACATTAGTTGGGTCTAGAGTGTCAGGTTTACTGTAATGTAGCTCCTGTTACACAAGTTTAACAAAGTATAATCTAGCTTTGTTTGTTTTTCTTAATAATATCTCTATCACAAACATCTAGACTGCCTTTTGGTATACCGTGCTTATATGCTGCTGAAATTTTCAGTGTTTTTTCTCCAGTATTATTATCTTGTTGTAAAGGTACACCTTGATTTAGGCTTTACCAACTGAGAGAATCCTCAAACTTTTGATGTTGCGAGTTATGACGGTTCCAAAACATCTCCGTTTTGCTGTTGCTGCTAAAGATGTCTCCTGCATTTTGCCTTCCGCATCTCCCTTTTCCTGTCCCCGTCTCCCTTATCTTGATTATACAGCTGGATGATTGAGTCAGCTGTTTTGTATGCAAGCTCCCTTGGCTCGGCTCTTTGTGGAGTAGAGAGAACGAGATCGTGCTGAGGATACTGAGAGAGAATTACGGAGGCTCATGACCATGAGAAGCAGAAAAGACGACGCTGCCCTGTTCGATAAATTGCTATTTGAGAGAGACAGATATCCTAGGGGGGGTTAGAGGGGCAGACAGCGGTTTTGGAAATGTGACTAACCTTTCTAAATGGAAATGGCAGTGTGCATTACAATTTTCCACAAATCTACACATGGTTTGATTGATCCAGGTTAGATATAAGTTGTCAGTGTATCTGAATAAAAACTGCTTTGTAATTTGAACATATGAATTAAATTGATCAGTGGTATGAAAAGAGCTATATTATATGCCTATTCTTTTAATTTCTTGTCAGTTCTGATCCTGTTCTGCAAACTTTACCTGACAAAACTGCTGAAAAGGTTTTTCTTCTATTAATCTATTTATCACAACATAGTTATATCGTAAAGAAGTTACAAAGGGTTAAATGAACCATAGATACACTGGTTGTTTGGTTAACAGCGTGCAAAGCTGTAATCAAAAGGACCAAGCAGGGTTTGCAGACAAAGATGTGAAACATATGGTACAACAAAATGGTGTAATTCAGTGGCACAGTTCTTGAAAACCATTAATACTTTTTGTGCTGTGAGTACCGTGTGCCATTTTACAAGAGCAGTTCTGCCACCTCAGTTGTTAGTGTCACATGTGACTCTCAGCTGATTTGTTAAATGAGGCAATACTTCTTGGTTTATGATGACAGGACAAATCTTGGAATTAGCCACAGAATGTAAAGGAATGAAAAAAACAATCAGTTTATTTGGCAGGAAATGAATCAAAGGAGTAACATTTCACTTAGTCTAAGCAGCCTATAGTGCTTGCTTCATCACATTTTATTTTTTTCATAGTGCAATAACAAACATCAATGCATTGTTTTATGATTTCATTTATTTAACTAGCACAAAGTGATACAATTATGCAGAGAAAAGAAAAAGATCCATTGTAATCTAAATGTTTTACTAATCAAAATCTCAAAAGTATGAGGTGTGTTTGTATTAACCTCCCTCTGTTATAATATCTCTGAATAAATTAAAAAAAACATTGTAACCTCTATTCACAACAAGAATATGTTATGGGGTATTGTGCTGTACGAAAATCAGAAAAAAATGGTTTGTTGTAACAAAAATACAGCATTTGTGGAGAAGCATCAAGAGTCCAACTGTCACTCAGGAGGCGCTGTGGAGGTCCAAACCTTAATAACTATCAGCGCTTCTCAAATTATTAGCTTTATTTATTTATTTATTTATTTATATATCTGGCTTCTTACACCAGGATCCAAGTTGTATGACAATAAAATTTCTGAAATACTTAATTCAGGAGTTGGAAGCCATTGATGAAGGAGTGCAATAAGAACTTCCATACGTTTACCATAAGCCATGTAGGAAGCACACTTAATGTACCTAAGGTGCTCCGCTAAGCCAAAACTAACATACATTTGTTTTCTCCAACAAAACCCCCCCACAAATTGTGATATATTTTTAAGTAACAGGGACAGAAACACTGTAAGTTAACTAAACTAAAAGTTATCAAAGCACAAGGCAAATCTAAGTGAAAACCTGCTTAATCTAATCAATCTGTAATCAAATGTGATCTAGCCTTTACTTTTCAGAAATCAAGGTAGCATTATACCATATATACTACTGTTTTTATGGGATGAGTACATTAACTGCTTGATATTAGTTTAATTCAGTGCTCCAAATAAAGACAGATTTATGTTTGGTGTATTCCAAAAGATGCATTTTTTGAACCCATTTTGTGAAATCTCAGCTTTAGATTTTTTTACATTCATTGAGAATATCAAATAAGATAAGATTTATATGATCATTAACCTTTGTATAAGCCAAATATTTTCATTTAGGATAAATAAAGCATTTTTGATTTGGTTTTACTGATTGATTAGATTATTTCTGTCTGGGATTTATCAGCCCCTTGTTATCTAGACAATAAGATTTTATTTAAAAAAAATTAAACATTGCATGTAAAATATGATGATTTGAATGTTTATTTCTTACCTGCTTTAGTGCAATGTTTGCTGATTTTGTTTAACAATGTACCGACAAGCCCATCAGAATTGTCCTCTGAGGTCTGCTTCGGGACAATTGGCATCAAACTGAAGTGTTACAGAAAGTAATTTAGAAGTGTGGATAGAGGAACTATTTACATAGGATTTCCAATGTCTAACGAAGGCTGTAATGAGCAGATAAGACAGAAAAAAACCCGACAAAAAAACAAAAAAACAAGGCCCCTTAAATGCAACCACCTTCAGGCACATTTTGTTTTAGGCAATGTGAAACAAAGATGCCCTGTTCCTAAGATGATATCTTGTCCAACTCTTGCAAAACATATTAGCAAAGTTCACCTTGAATTGCCACTGTATGAGTAACCTGTTGTTTAGTTCTATTTGGGTAAAGTAGGTACTTAAATGTAGCCAGAGTTGTTTTTTCAAATTGTCAGAAATTGCTCCTAAATTCTATCGTTGTCTCAAGAGAATATGAATTTGCCTGTTGCAGCTGGTATATCTCAGAATCCCATTTTCTTTTTTTACTTAAAACCCCTTGCTTGTTTTATTTGAAAAACAAAAAAGAATGTAATACAGAGTTTTTTAGTATAAGACTATATGTACATTGTGCATGAGAGAAATATTCCAGTTGACTGTTAAACTGACAATTTATTGGGTAAAGTTGGAAATGTGGAGTCACTCTGGGGGTGAATCAGTAATTATTAGTTTACTTTTTGTAGTTAGCAAAAATGAATCCACCACAGAATGCCAGAAACATTCATGTTGTCTCCTCAGCCACCCGCTGGTGGCCTTGTGATGCACAAAACCCTTTAGTAAACAAGCATCATGAAATTGCCGAATGAGGCATATTGAACGCTGGTCTGGCTCCTATTTACCATCTTTTTGCAGAATTATTAGGTGCTGGGTTGGATGAAAGTGTATCTTCAGGCACCTGCATTGCTTGATGAATATCTTCTATGTTAGAGCCCAATACAGCTGGCATGCAAAAGTCCTGTCAAAACATATTTTAGGAACAAGCGTTAGGGGATAATCACTATGACTGAATTAATAAAAAATGAGACAGGCATAAAAGAAAACTATAAAATCTTTATAGAGAATAATTGTTAGATTAATAAAAAGACAGAGACAACGCAAAAATGTTGTGCTTTGTGGGTTTATGGTGTGTGCTGCAATTTGTCTCACGTGTGCTTAATGAAAAATGAAAAGAAATAGTTAAAACCTGGTATTTGTATGCATTGTATAAACAGACAAACCCTTTATACTTACAGTCAATAAGAAACAACTGTCCTTCTCCCAGTTGTTTGATAAAATTTCTGCCCCTTTCTTCTGGAAAAAAAAAAAATGGTTTAAGTGTTCAGATTGTATGGCCACATTTTTAGCTCTGCGTCTGGATATTTTTCGTGCAGCTGAAATCACTGCCCTGTGATTGCCACTCCATAAAACTGAGTTCCCCGTCTTTAAGTTATATTGTAACTAAATTGGAGACATGTATATGGTAATTGTGCTTTTGGAAAACCAATTGGCAACCATTCTTAAAATCCCTGACTGACCATATAATTTTCTTCCCCCTTGGTATTTTGTGAAGTGGATCGATCTCCGCAGCAAAGCACTGACACAACAAGACGCTGTCCCCTCACTACTACACAGAAGTGTTGATGGGACTCTTTGGGGTTGTGTGCAAAATGTCCTTTTGTTATGGCTATTTTAGTTACATAATTAAAAAAATAAGTCTTTAATATCTGAAGGTAGCAAATTTTAGACCATATCAAAAAGGTTTGGTGTGTTTTCACATAGTTTGTATGTAAACAACTGGTGTCAATTATAGTGTATGCACACAAAGTGCAGATAAAAGACAACAACTCATAACTACAGAAAAAGTAGCTTTAGTAACATACTTAAAAGAAGAACAAGAGCAGCAATATGGACTGGAAAAAAACAAACAAAAAGGAATAAGAACACGATAAATTATTAATAATTTGGTCTTATTATTACACCTATTGGTCCATTCGGTCTCTAAACTTTAAAGCACCACATGATAATCAAGTAATATGCAGTGAAGCTGGTTAGCAAATGTATGTATTGCAACGTCACCATGTAGTCCATCTCCATGTTGACTCCAATAATCGATTAGATATAAAAGCATTGCATTTCTGCTAAATACGCAGAAGGAATAAACTAACAATATATGTGTTTTATTTATTTAAAAGCACTATATTTAGACGTATAGCATATACTATATGGTTGTAAAATATTTTTTGAAGCCAACACAGGGTTCTTTGTACCTACTTTGGCAACTGTTCACTTAAGCGTTATATTTTAAAACAATTAAATATATATATTTGTTTCTACCTTTGATGAGACCTTACGCAATGTACAACGTCTTTAAGGCTTATATATTTAAAGTGATATGTGTTTCATGAAAGTCTTTGTTCTTAATGTCAGCTTTTGAATGCAGTTTTGACAAAATAAAATACCGGTAAATTAACTTTGTGTGTAGCTACAATACTTTATGTCAAATGAAGAGTAACGATAACTATGAGCTGCATTAGAAGCAATCATCTATTTTCTTATTTCATTTGCAAATGCAGCAATGCTCTGTCTGTGCTTTTACAGATGCGTTCATGTGACTACATCTAAAGTTTCCTAAGACAATAGATGGTTTAGGTTATTTAGAAGCTGCAGAGTTAATGTTATGGATTACAGAGGCTCTCACCCTGCAGCTTTATGATGGAAGGGAAGAAGATCTTAGTTAGGATGCTCTGCATAAATTCTCATCAGCTACACTTACAAGAACAGAGGGGCTTTTTTGTATGCAGCCATGAGGCTTTTTTTTTTAGCACACTTGAGCATGAAATGCAACACATTTTACCTGCTCAATCAAACTGAACCTAGAAGAAAAAAAGAAAAAAAAGGTTTCCATGAAATAAATTCAACAGACTGAGTGTGAAATGCACCACTGGGCGTGAATGTACAAAGTATATGCTGTTGGTTGGGTAAAGATAAAAAGATTGACAGAAAATAATGCTTCATTGCCCAGTTTAGATTAGAGTTCTGGAACATTTTGAAAACAATAAACATACTTTGCACCACATTTTAAACTCAAACTTGAATGATAAATCGCTATTTCATTGAAAGTATAGGAGAGCATAGTGAGTTAGTAGAAACACACAAAACAAGACTACTTGGTCCTGAATTATAAGATGTTTACACCAAAATGTCTTTCAATTTTGTTTTGCTACTATTTCTACAGAACATTGACAGTGTAAAGGAAAAAAATAATTCGCCTTTTAGATCACTGACAAGTGATGCAGCACGATTAAGCAGTTTGCAGTTTTGATACCAATTAGAATATTTTAAACCAGCATCCATTGAAGAAGGCAGATGTTCAATGAATGAAGCAGCTTCAATGTGCCACAAAGACTGCTTTTCATCAAACAGGAACATCGTGTGTGTCACGAGTTGCTTGATAGTAATCAATGCATTGCCCCTCCTTCCTACAGTATAAATGCTGAGAGATGTTAGTCTTTGTTTAGTTATGATCTAATGCTTCACTTAGGAAAAATTAACCTGTTACAAGGTGTCAATATACATAAAACCTTAATTGTAACATTTCTCCTTCATGGCCTCCAAACAGGAGCTTATATTGTCAGTAATTCATATTCCTTTTTATTAGCTATTAAGTCTAAAACGTTTTTTTTTTCAGTATTTCTTCACAAACTCTTCTTTAGTGAGTTTTTGAATTTAAAGAAAAATATCTTGAAGATTTTTCAACTAATGCGTAGAGGTTACTCGTGTTTCTCTGTCATAATCTAAAACCTGCTTTGATTTATATATATCATTCTAAATCAGAGCGAGGATGGGACAAGCATTACTTTAATGTGATTTAAATCAATCACATCAATAAACCCTAATTTGCATCTAAATAGGACGATACTATTTATTTTGTAAATTCTGGCCAAACTGCTTCCTGTAACATTTCCAAGCTGTTTTCAAACCTTTTTCTCCCTTGCCACGTGTTATGACATAACTTATTAATTTGTATTAAGTTGGGGCATAATTTTTATATCTATAAGAATCTGGAGGAGCATCAAAATGGAGAGGAAAAATTCAAGTCCTATCTTAGCTATCTTTAAAATGGGAAAGTAATATACAAATTATGTAACCAAGAACTTCTGGCGATTTCAATTTGATTTTCAAACCTCCACCATTACAAGATGAGTTAAGCATTTGCAATGGCTAATACAAAATAAAGTAATGCTAATGAGTCATTGCTAAATTACGAATTGCAGCTGATTCTTTAACAGTGGCGTATATGAAACCTGCAGTAATATATATTAATGACATGTTAGAGGGGTGCAAGAGAGAATATATGCTCTTGCAGTTCATGAACAATAAAGTAGAATATAAAAAATATTTAACATTTTTTTTAGGACTTTCATGTTTTTCATCTTCTTCTTTAATATCACAGTGTTTTTGATAAACTCACATAATTGCACCTTACCACCTCAGCAAACATTTTGTAACTGCCCAATCATCCAAACTGAAAACTATGAACGCCAGCAGCAACCAGTTGATCCAGCCCAGTATTCATCTCCACATTGATGCTGTGTGAAGGTCATGCATTAATCTTCCCCCACACAGCATCCCAGCACATTGTGGAAATCTCTGATGAATGGCCTTAGCAAGTCAATCACTTCATGTTGGGAACTCAGTAGCTGTTGGAGGACCCTTAAAAACATTTATCTGACCAAAGGAAGGGGTTATTTTGAAAAGACTCCAGACATTCCTAGTCACAGAGGTGTACCAACTAATTTGCCTGGGCAAAATGATTCAGCTGCTGCAAATTTTTTAAAAACTTTAACTGATATGGATAAATTTTGATGAAATGTTTTAGTCAAGATTCAGGAAATAATAAAAGCTTTTATCCTAAATAAATTCAATAGTAGTTTTATTTTTATGTATGCGTAAACACGATGCTGTTTAATTTGGTGCTTCTACATATTGGGAACTGAAAATAATTTCCACTTAAGTTCTTATTTTAATTAAAACAACATATTTCTTGCAGGTAAATCTCTTGGCTTTCTTTCATTTAATTGACTCCACAACAATCCAGTCATTTTTTCCCCTCCTTAAGCTTGGTGTCTCTGGCCTAATCTCGATTACAGCCTTAGAAAAAGACTGAAAATGATTTAGGCTTAATTTCCATGAATTTAACATTTTTGTTTTTTTTTGGGCCAAAAGTGTAGAATCTGTATCTAAACTGAGTTTTTAAACAATGAACCTGGGACTTACAATATCAGACAGAGGAATCACAAAGTCACTTTACACCATTCAATAAAATATGTAAGTTTTAAAAGTCAGGGACATTTTGTAAACAACAAATTGAATCAGTCATCTTAACAATTTTATGTTAAGCCTCTGCAGCCTTAATATAATCTTGCATCCATTATCATGTGGTTCAACGGGGAGCTCCTTATTGTATTACTGATCCCAAATACCCAAGATCTGCATAGCATTTGTATAGTTAACGTCCAGTTTAGGTTTTAAGTTACTATAACTAGTCCGACAAATTACAAACATAATTTAAGGCTCTGCAATAAGCATTTAAGGGTCAATTAGTATTTCAAGAAGACATACTGATTAAATCTGCAAATTGTCATCAAGCACAAGAAAATACAACACCGTTTCCATATAAACTGCTTCCAAACTAGGAACAAACATACTAGCAACTACTTATAAAAAATGTGCCAGTATTCACACCACTAGCAGGCCATCATGTACCATAGCACTCGTTTTGGAGAGAACTGCTGAATACTTGATTTTGTGTTCACTGACACCATCTTGAGACTTTAATAGTAATGATCCAGCAAATTACTCTGACAAATTTCTACACCGTCATCTCAGTAAATTGTTAAAAATGCTATCGTGCTTTACATACTGACTATGATAAGATCTTTTTCACTGTAGCAAACAGAGCTTATTTTAAGTTTATGCCGTTAGGTCTTTTAGTGTTCCTAGACATCAGTTATGCTCTGTTGCAAGCTTGGGGAATAATATTGTTGAACATAGATGCTTGTGATATAGATTACTTTAAAGTCCTTCAAATCAGTATTTACTTTGATATGTTGCTGGTACCTAATGAATTTGAACGTAAACATAATGTGACTTCAATCCATGCTTCAACTGTCTTAACAACTAAAGCACCTTGCAAAACATCCCCTTTTTGATTTCTATCTTCAAGACTGACAGCTGGCGAGAAAAAAAATGCCTATCCCCAGCCGCAGAGCCTCAATGTGACACCCCACCTGTTGTTTTTTTTATTTTTTATTTTTAACTCATGCCCTACATCAGTCGTTAGACACCAATGTCTTTCAGCCCATATAAAATCAGACCGGTAGTTACCCACTAGGTTACCATAAGACAGAGATAAGAGGGATCTGGGGTACCAGATTGTCATGCCTGTGAGGCGTTATTCCTTAACTAAATGTGGAGATTATATGTAAAGTCTACAAGCCAATTATGCTTTCCCACTTTATTTAGGCCACGTGGAGTTTGTGTAAAGTCATGCACAATGAACACATGCAAGCACCATCTTTTGAAGCTTGGTTCATACAAAAGTGAGGAAACAGAATAAAGTGGAGCTTTCAGCTTAAAAAAGGGGGCGATTGTGCAGGTTTCATTGTTCTACCCTCAACAAAAAAATTTCGGGGGACAATAAATATTTTAAGTAGTCCACCTTTGAATAAATCTCCCGCTAATGTAGCAGGGATGATGGGTTGGTTTTTAAAGTATACCCATTCATTTTTTAGAAGAAATTATATTTCAAAGTACTGTTCAGTAGAAAAATGCGACATGGACAAACAACTATTTAAACTACAATTACCTGTACAGTTCAAGTTTTAAGCAGCAAAAAGAAAGAGACAAAATCAATAACAATCCTGCTTGTTTAAATGTGGGAAATTCTTCCCCGTGGAAGCAGTCACAAATCAGATGGCCCATAGATCCCTGAGATGACAAGGACCCTAAATTAAGAGGAAAGCTCACTGTAACATCTCCTTACTGCAAGCCAGGATTTAAAGTCCTTGTCGAAACCTGAAACCATGGTTCTATGAAAAAAATATTTCCAAAAGGCTAATGAAATGATAAAATAATACATTTAAGAACATTAAAAAGACTGTTTTACTGTTAAATCTTGGATGTTATTGAACATCTTAAAAGAGCTTGCTTGTGCAAGTCCTAAATCTTACCATATTTACCTTTTTGCCATTCAGGTTAATGATAATGTGAATATATCATTAAAAAATACCCTAAAAGCATGGATATGATTTTCCTGAGTACATACTGTAAATGAAATATTAAATGCAAATGTATCTGCTTTACACGTAATAGACTTTTACACCAAAGCTTTACATGTCTTTGTCGATTACTAAAGCATTTTACTCAACTGTTTTTCTCCATTAATTAGTTGAGTAGTGAACATATAGCAGGTATTCAGCTATTCCTTCTAGATGCACGCTTTTCTTTCAAGATTCATGTAAGCATGTCTAATTGTGAGATTTTCTCTGCAGTTCTTTTCTCATTTAAATTTTTAATACAGCCAATAAAATTCAACAGTTCTGGTCAAAAACAAAATTGTTGACTGGTGAGCTAAATTATTATTATCAGTCAGCTTTTGCTCAGTAATTTGCAGCTGCTAAGTAATCATAGGGTCTCTTGTGTGGCAATTTCACCAAAGTAAAATCCAGAGTATGTTTTAAGCCTGCAATTTCAGTGCATTTCCACCCAACAGAGAGGGATAATCAAAGAGCAGAAATAGCAGAACGTCAAATTATTAAACATGTTTTAAAGTGCTGCAAAACAATTATTTGAGCATATTTAGAAAGTAAGTACAATGTAATACCAAAAAGACAACTTGTAATAGTTATTTATTACTTCAGGGCCAGTATCATTCATAAAAATGTGTCCCTCCTGGTCTATTCGAAGTCATTTAGCCGTTTGAATCAGTTATCTAGTCACTACTCTAAACCTAGCTGTTACTATTCTACTTTATACTTTTCTACTTGATGTGTATCCTAAATGCTATTATTTGTTGAAAATCTTTAGAAATTTTGACCAACCTCCTAATTTAGTCCAATAGGCTTCAACCACTCTTTATTAATCAATTCTCACTGTTTTCCACTCCTAGTCTTATTTATAGAAACACAGACCACAGTCGGGCATTTGCTCTGTAACTTTTTTCATCAGCATTTTACAGTTTCCAGTTGTAGCTAATAGCGACTTAAATAACGCAAAGCATTTATATGATTGCTCACTATTCTTTTTCTTCATTAGGATTAAAATGTAGTTTTGTGCCATATATTCCTGTTGAAAAACCATTGAATACTGCATCTCTCTTAAGGAGTCTCTCTCTCAAAGTAGTATTGTTGCCTACACACTAAAATCATGCAAGCTGAGCCCCAAAAGTTGTATAATTTATATTTGGTTCATTAACCATTGTATTTCTGCTACTGGGGTCGTTCCTCACAGCTACAACAGCTTCAGCAGAAATCTGAAACATTTGGGAACCTAAAACAGAGGTTTTTTTTACTCCTTCATGCAATCGTTGGCAGCCATCATGTTTGTTTTTTGCGGCTGCTTTACAAAGAAAGAAATCAGTAAAAGAATGAATTAAGACATTCAGTTAAAGAAATTATATCTGTTTTCACAAATTGTAGCCATTTAATAAAAAAATGCATTATTGGTGGTAATCTTTGCTTCTGATTGATGGTTACTTTTAAACCTAAGAGTGTAAGACTACATGTACCCATGGTGTTCTGTGATAGTTTTGAATGAATGTACTATTAGGACCACTCTATGTTCAGTGGTACAAGTCAAATCTGCTGCAATAATATATGATAAACCTTAATTATGTACTTTATCTTTAGGTTAAAAAAAACTGGAAAGTCTGGCCATTGTTTGTAATATCTTTATGTTTCTTTGTTAATGTAAGCCAAAACAGCAGAGAAGAGAAAAGGTGACTTTAGACTACTTTTCATGGCACCAACGTGCCTGGCAAATAAAAACCTACGTGGTCTATCAAGGGCAGTTGATAAAAATCTTCATAAGAAAGTAAAAAGGTTTATATGAAAATGTTTAATAATAGTGTGATCGGGAGAAAGTAACACAGTGAACAGAGCTTGGCTAAGAGAGACAAGGACAGTCAGAGAGAGGCAGGTAGAGGCAGGCAGCGTCTCAGGTAACTTCACTGATCCTTTATCAGAGATATGAAACATACGGAGCATTTTTTTTTTTATTATTATAAAAAGCAAAAAGGAGCCAGACGTACTGTGCAGAAAATGTGTTTTATATGAATTTGGATGATGCCTTAGGTGCTTTCTAAAGGAGAAGTCTAGGATAGTGGAGTGTAAATAATCTTGGGTCATTATAAACTATCCCTGCTATTCTTTTGATGTGCATCACTTTCAGTAATTGACTGATATTGAACTGAACATCAACTCTCCCTTTTTTATTTCTAGCGCTATAATTGTGGTTTTATGTACAAAAGCTATGTACCAATATACAATTTTTTGATAAAGAACATTGTTTTAGAAAAATATAAACAAAATTGTAAAAATATAAAGCACGTACTTAATTGTCTTTGGGCCACTATACTGCTGGCCACCCTGGTCAGATATGACAGATGGACAGATGGAAGGACTGGAGTCAGGGAAAAAGACCTTATAAAGGCAGCATAGGGAACAGGAGAACATAAAATGATGGAAAAACTAATAAAGTAAAAGTATTCCCACAATATTCGGTTTTGAGAAGGCTGGTATTAAATCAATTTGTGGTTACTCTTGCCTCTATTTGTAATGTGCAGACATTATGTTTGAAACTAATGGGAAACTACAACAATTGTCTGTAAAATCTTGTAACAAAGCTGCAGTTTTTTTTTTTTTTTCAAAATTATGAAGTAATTATTGTAATACATAATCTTTACATTTTAATAGGATACCTGATATATCTATAAATATATCAGTATAACTAAGTGTACTAGTAACCAAAGGAAAAGTTTTTAAGGTCTGAGTAAAAAAGTGTAAAAACGGGTAGTTGAAGGCAACCTGGGGGTAAAACAGTCTAAATTTATAGAATTATCCAAACTGGTAAAAGCAACAAAAGAAAACAAAAATAAATATCTGCAACCTCTCCATGAATTTTCTGAATTTAGATCTGCCTTAAGCATTTTAGGCAAAACAAGAGGTCAGCGCATTTGGCAACAACTTGTTTCCAAACTGCATCCAAAATCTTCAGAACCTCGAGAATAAATAAAATAAAAATCCTGAAATTCTTTAGATATGTGGAATAAGTCAAACCGAAGACATAAATTATGATAAATATCCTGAAGATACACAAGTCATGTTTGTTCATTCATGGTACAGTAAGGATAAGTGACAACCTGGCTCAAACTCATGTTTTATCATTTTACTGAAAATCATGGCAACAATTTTTCCTCTTGTAGATGCAATGAAATATGCAAAGTGAAATATGAACTAATCTATATTCGAGAACAATCATTCTGATTATATGAATACTTTTAGGAAAGATGCACTTAGTATAGGAAACGTTTGAGGAGTAAATACAGTGTATTGCATATTTATTGTATATAGACACATTATTTGAGGACAAGGCTTCCCTTGGGGTCCTGAGTGACTATTAGCCCTGCAGGGCCGCCTGCTCTGGCTTCAGTCCGCCGCAGGCACAGACCCTCTGCTTGTTCTTCTGTGCCTTGCCTCCAGTCCCTCCTTCAGGGGGGTTCTCAAAGTGGTACATCTGTTATGTAATCACAATGTCAGCGTTAATATGAAAAAAACACTTTTTTTGCAATTTATCTTTATAGCTAGCCCGGCTAAACTGATGAAAAAGATTACTGTAAGGAAACATGATCACCACATTCTCTAACATATAAGTAAAACCAAAAGAAGTATAAAAAGCATACTAAAAAGCATAATTTGGTTCTATAAATGGATAAAAAAAGACTGGGAAAATGTTTGCGGGAGATAACCTGTTTAGTACAGCATGCATAATAAAAAATGACCTTAATCGGAGCATAAAAGAGACTGAAATTTCAATTAACTTTTTTTGATAGTCTTGAAAGATACGAGTCTCAATAAAATGTGTAATCCATTTTGAGCAGCGCACAATCCACATCAGACAAAAAGGACATGTTCAAGAGTAAAAGGGCACAAAGTAGGAAGTGTCAGGCTGGAAACCTTGATATTAGCAGTTCAAGATGGAGTAAAGGCTTCCTTTTCCTGTCTAATCTGATTTACCCACTGAAACGCTTGCTCCTGAGTCTATATGCTGGTGTCACAGTACTTTTAATTAAAAAATGTTCGATCTTTCACTTTTGATTACCCCAACTGTGTAAGGGTGTTTAATAACTCTGTTGAATCTGATTAAGTAGAGCATCAAGCTGTGGTGTGAGACATGGAATGCTGTAAACAAAACAACGTATTGCTTCAGTACCAACATCCTGTATGGGAGTAGTAAATAGAAAATGAAAATTAACACTGTCAGTGATGTTTTGCAAGTTATAGTCGAGAATCCAGGTTTAGTAACTTTTTCAAAGTTGTCCCTTAAAGACATTGGTTAAAAAAACAATTAAATATGTGCACAAAACTATAAAACTATATTGCAGACGGGAGTTCAAACAAAGGTTAGCAATCACCTTTGTGCTGCTGAAAAAAAGCCAAATTGTTTATGTATTCTATGGGAACAGATTTCAAACTTATGAAATTGCAGCTTCTGTGTAGAATCTATCAGCTAAGCTGTAGAAAATAGAAATAAATGAAACTTAGGTGGACCACGTGCACTTGAAAGCTTTTAGAGATTTTTGCATCTGAACGCATCAATCACCATGAGCCAATGGACAGTAGTCAGGTCCCTTGGGCGATCTTGGCTGTCGTCCATTCAGCTCTGCCCGCTGCCAGAGTTTCAGATGAGTCAGTGGGAGCTAAGAATTGAAAGAATTCTCAGTAATGCGGGCAAATTTGAACTTTCTCTTTTATCGATTCAAAGTTGAGCTTGCTGTGGAAATTAACTTTTTGTAAAATCATTTGCTTGATTGATTGTAGTTGGCCAGTGAAATAGGGCATTGGCAAGACAGACAGAAAAGAAAGAACGAAAGAAAGAAATTATGCTATTAAGGTCATAAAATAATATTTTTATATTTTCAAATTCATGTTTTTAATCTAATATGAACCACAATATTCGAAAGACCTTATCTGATTTATTTAAAGTTAACCGTCACTGCACTGTTTTTTTTTTACTGATTACATTTCCTATCAAAACATCAGTTTGTTAAAAAAGGAGTATTAATATCATTTATGGAGGTTTTAGTAATATCTCTGTTTTAACGCAACATTTAAATTCTTTTGCCAGACACCACCAGTTTCTCCTGCTTTCGTTTATTTTTTTGTGCATAAGGCTTTGTGCCTGCTGCACTCTGAGCTGAACCACCTTGACTCATTTGTATTTGTATGCATCAGAGCACATGCAACCCTTGTCCACATAGTGCTTTCTGGTAACGCAGAGTCACAACACAATGTCCTCAGCGGGATTTTGATTTGAGGGTGGGCTTCGTCAGTTGTCATATCACGTTTTCTGCCACTGTGCTGTTTGTCAGTCATTCTCTACCAAATAAAAGCAAAACTCTTCCTAACCTTGCAAAAGTATGGTAATAAATTGAATGGATACTAATGAACATGGAAGTACAGCTTGGCCGTTTAGATATTATTAAGATTTACATATTGTTTTTTTCATTTTTAAATGAGTTCTCAAGTCACAGCTTGCTTGCATTGTATGGCAATGATGCTGTTTCCAGTAATCATTCTGTGAAGCTGGACCTTCAATAGGTTAAACTGCTGCTGCTCATGAATTTCCACTCAATTTACAAGTACCGTTGACACTATATGGGACTCGTTCACAGCAGACAGTAGGCAAAAGTGCCACTTTCTTTGTTTTGTGGCAAAAGAAATTACATCCTATAGAAGATACAAAGCATTGATTTTTGTTGTTGCGGGGTTGAGAAGCCTCCTGAGACCCAGCGCACTAGAATTACAGACCAATTTTGAGTAAAAGAAAAACAAAATTAACTTGTTTTGCTGTTAATGCATGTTTGTATTTTTCACTGTCTGGTTTAGAATTGGAGTCCAGCTGCAGCAGTTGAATACATTTGTGATATAGGTTTTGTTTTTTATATTTGTATTTACTTATTTAGTATCATAATAATTATTGGGTTTTCCTCCTTGATTACCACAGTCCTGTTAGTATTTACATCAAAAAATAATAAACAGGTTTATAAAAATAAGACAAGTCCACTCAGAAAACTGGATTGGTGCCGTTGGCAGCTTTTTAGGGAGCAGCTAGACAAATATTCTCTTCTCTTGTTAATGTGCTCTGGATACTCAGCGATTAATAACATTTCCAACTCTAGTCTACATACACATTGTTCTTCTTGTTTGTCTTTATTTCTCTGAAAGTGGCCTTTACATGTACATCTCCCTGTCTAACATTTCCCAAAACACCTGTGGTGGCTTTAAATGGCCAAGCAGTTGAAGTGCTTTCCTCTGTATATTGTTTTTATTGACTCAGACAGTTGAGGAGCACACTGTGCGAGGCTTGAAGATGGAAAAGGGAGTGAGATGATACACTAGGGGTGGTTTATGTTTGGAGCCTTGTCAGTACTTCAAAGCTGCACACAGAGAAAACACATATTTGTTTGGGATATAGTTGGAATTACAGTGTCTAGGTGTTCTCACAATAATTTATAGTATTCAAGTCATCCATTTAAACAATCTTGAAAAAAAGCATAAACTTACCAGGTCCGATTAAATTTAGAACAATAAATCACTTTAGTATTACTTAAAGAGGATCTCTAAGCAATTTAAGCATGTCAGACTTATACCAACTTTAAACTTTAAAACTAAAAATGGAAGAAAAAAAATTGTTCAACCAATCCTTATAGGTGTCAGAGCATGAGAATGTAGTTTAATCCTTTAATTTTTTTTGTTTGTATATTTTAGTTTTTTTGTTAAAGCAACACTAAGTAACTTTTCAACCTTCATTAAATATTTTCATAACTTTTGTGATTATACGTCGACTTACAGCTTGTTGAATGATACCTCTGTCTTTGCCCGAGGGGCTCCGTATTGCTTTCACCGGCACTAAGAAACTTTGAGGAGGGTGGCAGGAACCTTGACCAGGTAATTGAAACCAAAACTTTTATTAATCTAATCTCATGCAACCATTGAAGATTTTCTGATCAAATGTAGACAAAAACACCCTAAAAATCTGTGTCGGAGGGATAATAATTATTTTATGGATGGACAGATTAATAGACCACTAAATCGATTTTAATCTTTTTTTCCTTTAATTTCTTAATACACCTTCCTTTCATTACTACCTGAGATGTTATGTCACTGATTTTAAAGTCTGTTGGAACAGATGAATACAATAATGAAGAATGTCAAAGTCGGATATCCCTACTTAAAATAATTATAATAATAATAATACTTGCTTGACTATTAAAGAACAAAAAAAATTTAAAAGGTTGTTTGTTCAATAAAGACAGGGAGAAAAAAAGTCAAAATAAAATCATCACAAAATCTATTTTTAAATAATATTAAAAAGGTAAAAAGGTTTTCCTGACATATGTATAAACTGCCAGGTGCTTTGATTGCAAGGATTGTTGAAACCAGCCTCTTGCCTCTCCAGCAAGCTTTGAGCTCCCGATGCACTCCTCTGAATTACCTGTCAGCATCGATTACAGAGAGACTGTGTGGATGGGATCTTGGATTTTCTCTCCCTCAGAATTAAGATAAGCTCCTGCCTGCCTGTTTGAGTTGCCCCTTCTTGACCCACCTGTGGAGTGGGATGTGAGATGTGTGTTCCACCACTGTGGCCATATTATAATCCAGCAATGCACACGCATGCACTCGTGCTGGCAGTACTCAGTGTGCTCATCTGTTTTATTTCTCATCACCCCTGTTCCTTGTCTCCTCCTCTCACCTTTTGTTTTCAGGCCGTTGTGTTTCTCCTCCCATCTCTAAACCCTCTTGCTAAACTGTCTGCTCTTGTTCATCCTCATCTTTCTCTCTGCACTTTGTTTACAACAAATTCTAGGAGATTGTTCTCCCTCTGCTTCTATCTATGCGGAATAACCCATTCTGCTGTTTGAAATTGGACATATAAGAATTTAAATGGCCCATATCTCTGATGGTTAGAGTACACAATATTATCCGCCATTTTAGATTACATCTGAACGATCTACTTCTTTTTTTTTCCTTAGGGTGTAGTTCAAGGTTGCCAGTTTGCACCTTGTACAACAAAGTGTTTGACCTACTTTGTACAAGGCTGGTATTTTTTATCCTATGCATTTTATACTATTTCCCAAAGCTTTCCAGTATACTTTAACAGGCCTCTTCTTTTGTAGTAGGAAGATATTTACAATGTTAAATAAGCAGTGGAAGTCTTTAATGTCTTTCATGTCTTTAACCAATATGTCTACACTGATCAGCTAACAAACTGTAAGAGTTTAGATTCCATTTGTAATAAATTGGTAACTCTTTTCATTGTGTCTCTTGCACCCTGTCTCTGTTTTGTATTTTTAAGCTCAATGAAAATACCTCTACTTTGGCTACATTTAAATGCATTAAATTATCTCATGTTATCTCTATATAGACATACAACTGCTGAAGTGCTAGTGAAGAAGTGAAAAGCAATATCGAGGTGTCCTAGATACCTATTATCCTTTCATAAATTTAACCATAATTAAAATTTAAACTAACCTTTATTACCACAAACACAATACCAGCAATATAAAATGAGACGGAAGGAGTTCAGGGAATATTTTACTCTGGCTACACTTTGTTCAATTTTGTCACATCTGAATAATGTAAAGCTCTTTAAGCTGTAGTTCTGACAAACAATTTATGAGTCTTCCAAGTTCATTTCCTACTCATTACCAATAAGGGAGCTCCAGGCTGTGTATCAGCTTGACGCTGCAGTAAAGTATTGGTTCTCTGGTGTGGAGAGGTAGTCAGTTGGCTCTTGGATTTTGATTATTCTCCCTAATACCCTTGGAAAATGATATGTGAGTTTGTAGTGTTCCTAAACTATCTAGAAAGGTTTCATCAGGGGAAAGAAGTTGGTCCTTGAAGGAGTGCTTTCCATAATTTGTGAGGCTTCAGGTCTAATGTTGAGTTGATGAGAGAGTTGTGAACGGTAGTTGGATATAATTTCAGCATACGGCTGATTACAGTCTCAACTGAGTGCTGGATTTTGAATATGTTGGGTCTAAGAGAAGTGGAGAAATTGCATCTTTAGCTTTCTCATGAGGGGTTTCATTTTTACTTCCACTGATTGGATATTTCAGTGCCAGAGGAGAAAAGATAGGACTTCATAAGGTAGTTTTCATAATATTGAATTTTGAGTAAAAAGGCTTTTGATCGAATTACAAAAAAATGTCGTTGGAGTTCATTGAAAACTGTTTTCCTAAACTGTGATATAGTACAATATGGAAAATTTTACTTCTTTTTTTCACTTCATTGTCACACTTTTATACTTTCACCTTAACATAATTACTCCTGTGTCCACACAACAGGTAGACATCATGTATAGGGAACTCTATTTTCTTTACTGAAGAGTTTTTTAAGAAATCCAACATATATTTTAAGTAACTGTTGCATATTTATTTTCCAAAAGGACAAAATTTTTAGTACTGTAACAGTGACTCAGGTAAAAATTCCCCGCCTTTATCGGCTTGTCTCAAACATGGCATGTAATTGTGTCCTCGCTGTGCCATATTGTTATCGTACTTAGAGCCCCTAATCCCCTCTGGTAATCCCATCGACTTTACTACAACAAACATCCCTGGTAGAGCTTTCCTGAACAGCTGTCAGCTGCTCACATTTCACTGGCAGACTGTTCCAGACAAAATATGAGTTTTTGAGCAAGGTGTAAAATGTGAATGATTTTTTTTTTATTAGCTTTCTATCATTGACTGAGTTTGCCCTTATAAGGATGTAAATATGTGTGAGGTGTGAGAGGAGCAGCTCTGTAATTGGATTCATATGGTGATGATCATTGTTCCCATTAGTGTCATTTGTGCACAGTGATGTAGAGTCAATTTTTCATTGCCTCTTATTGCCTCCTGCTTTCCTATCTTCCATAAATGGATTTCTGCAACCCACCAAGTTGCACATCAAATACAGGCACATAAAAAGCACTTTGTTCATCTCATTTTGCTTTATAGAACATACAAGCTTTCACCCTAGGCTTTAACAATTCATGTTTGCAAACAAACATTTTGATTGTATGAAAATTCAGAACATTCGGTACAATTATTATCATGTTGCCATGCCTGTAAACCTTCTAATTGTATATTTATTGCTCTGAATTTTCTCTCTGTGTGTGAACATCAGCAGGATCGAATGATACTGATAACACCTTAAGACTTGTGTGAGTATTGTTAACAAACAAAAGTGAATGTCATCTCTAAGGGTCAGTGCTTGATCTAACTGAAAGAAAAAAAAAATTTAAAAAGGTTTTATGTAAAGAAAACAGAGACCATTAAATCTTTATGACAGTCAAATGCTTAAATGCCTTTTTGACTAATAGGTTAATTTATGTGCATTATTTTTGTACAAAGAGGTAATTAAGCCCTAAATCCTAAATATCCATGGCTAAATGTAAGTCTGTCAAACACAGGTGTACTGCGAGATTTGCCTAGTGAAACATGCCTGAATCAAATGACGGTCATCAAATGATCAAATGAAATACCCATTTGTGTAATTATTTGATTTAGGTTTGTTGAAGCAAAGACAAAGTTTCTAGAGTTTTACCCATATACATAGGGGATCCTACAGTTCTGGGTCTACTAGCAGTGAAATGAGCCCTGACAACTGCTTTATCCAGGGGGTATCCTGGGCAGTGGCTCTACTCTGAGGTTTACCGGAGTGACTTGTGTTTTTGAATTCAAAATTAAACTTGTTGGGCTTCGTGGTGCAGTTTGCTGTAAGAAGGATCCCAGTCTAACTATGGTGAAATGAATGCTCAGCCAATGGACATTTTGGACTTTTCCACAAATGGACAAATTGCCTGTCAGGCCTGATATTGAAAATATACTTGGGCATAGCAGGTATGAGAAAAAAAATACACACAACAACAACAACACTACTTACAACCCCACAAGACTAATTTATGAATATAGTTTAATATAGAGTGAGTCTGGAAACCCTGCCTTTTCCACTATACAGAACTTTCAATGACTATATTTATTGAAAGCCCCCTCTGGATGCCTTTTAGTGTGCCCACTTCCAAGGCCCCGGCATTTCTGCGTCATGAGAACAAAGTGAAAATTGTACAATGAAACTGGGGTCTTTGCCACCATGACACCCAAGAAATGAAAGACCCTCCATGTGGCAATGTTCTGTATAAGTAGTGGTGTGATCAACCGGGCCGATGGAGTTGTCCAAGGAGGGAGAAGAACTGGGTTGCAGCTCCACTTTATGAGTTTATACTAAAAACTAATAGGTACACTGCAAGAGCAGAAATCTATTTCCTCATGAAGAATAAAGAATAAAATGACGTCTATACTTGCAGCCAGGGTTTGGAGGTTATTTTGCAGCTTGTTCCAAACACATTATGGATAGAAACCTTTTATAGTCTATAGAAATATGAAGGTGATGTGCTTCTACATACAAGTATTAAATGTCCTGGGAACAAAGCACATTGTTCTTGTACCCTTGGTTGTATTGGTAATTTCTTGAGAGTGCCTCAAGAAAGGGTTGAAGGTATATTGCATTTATAAGTGGGAAAATAAAAATGAGAACAAATAATTAAAGTATTTTTTCCAAGAGTAAATTATACAGTATGCCTTTAATGGCCTCCACTAGCATTACATTTTAATACAAATGGGCCTGCAACTTGTTTTGGCAAGGCAAGTTTATTTGTATAGCACATTTCCGTGGACAAGACAAGTCAAAGTGCTTTACATAAGAAAAAAGATCAGAAAATGAAACAATAAAATCAGCTTTGAATTAAAAAGAAATAACATAAAAATAAAAATAAAATAATAATAATAATAATAGTACTCAATTGCTATATGCACAGTTAAATAAGGCTGTTTTCAGCCTGGATTTAAACAACGGCAGAGTTGAAACCTGTCTCACCTCTTCAGGAAGACTTTTCCAGATTTTAGGAGCATAAAACTGGAATGAAGCCTCCCCTTGTTTGGTCCTGACTCTGGGCATCAGCAGGAGGCCACTACCTGAGGTTTTCAGAGTCCTGGCTGGTTCATATGGCTCTAACATGTCAGATATGTACTTTGGGGCTAAACCATGAAGAGACTTGTACACAAGCAAGGCTGTTTTAAAGTCTATTCTTTGAGTGACAGGAAGCCAGTGCAGATACTTGAGCACTGGACTAATGTGGTCATATTTCCTGGTTTTCGTCAGAACTGGAGCAGCAGCATTCTGGATGTTCTGAAGCTGTCTTAAGGCCCGTTTAGAAAGCCCAGTGAGCAGGTTGTTACAGTAGTCTAACCTGCTAGAGATAAAAGCATGGATAGATCTTTCTAGGTCTGGTTTAGAGACTATTCATCTGATTCTGGCAATCTTTTTAAGATGGTAAAAGGCTGCTGATGTTACTGATTTAATGTGGCTGTTGAAGTTCAGGTCAGAATCGAGTATTACCCCAAGATTTCTGACCTGATGTTTAGGGTTAGGGTTAGGGTTAGGGTTAGGAAGTTGTTCTGCATCCACAGACTGATCTATTCAGTACAGTGACACAATAAATCAACAGGCCCATGTTCTCCTGCTGTCAGCGACACGTAGATCTGAGTGTCATCAGCATAGTTGTGGTAGGACACATCATGGTTGCGTATTAGCTGGCCCAATGGAAGCATGTACAGATTGAATAAAAGGGGTCCCAGGATCGACCCCTGGGGAACCCCACGGGTCACACCCATTTGGTCGGAGACGCAGTTCCCAATTTGAATAAAGTAACACCAGTTTAGAGCCATACCCGTGATTCCCACCGAGTCTTTTAACCTCTGTAATAAAATCACATGGTCAACTGTATCAAAGGCGGCGGTCAGGTCCAGCAGAACTAGGACAGAGACTTTGCCTGCATCTGAGTTTAGGCGGATGTCGTTTGTCACCTTGATCAGAGCTGTCTCAGTGCTGTGGGGGGGTCTGTTTTGTGTTGAGGATTAAAGAAAAAAATCCACAGCACACTTAAGCTGAAAGTCTGCATTGTTTGTTTCTGATCTTGAACAACTTGGGATTTCATTACATACAGCATGTTCACAAACACTGTCCAAATGCTGAAAGAAAGCAAAGTATCTTGAGAACATCCACAAAAGACTGGGTGATTTACAAGTCACATGGGATAGGTAAAGGAGCCAGAGGCAGGACGTGCTCTGTGGGTGCATGAGCTTCCCAGGTGTTGTTTAGGATGCAGTTTAGACCTCAAGTCTCCTTTCTGCTGCTGCCTCCAGGCTTCCCAGGCTGAGCTCAACTCCACAGGCACTCTTTTTTTTATCTATCCTGCCTACACAGATTCCCACAACAGACAGAGAAGCCCTGACCAGCACCCTAAGAGAGGATGTTTGATGTAGCCAACTGGTTGCCTTCAGAGACAACTGTGCATTTATGCTGCTAGGGGCATCTATTTTCATTGTGTTTCCAAGCAGTGACATGGTTGTTTATTTTTTCTCTTGTTGTGTTTTACATGCTGTAAGTAATAAAAAACCGTATTATTAAAAAAAACTACATTTATACAAAGAGGTGAAGACATCAGAGATTTGTGGCCAATTTCCAATCACTATAGAGCTCTGACTTGCCAGCATTTTTATTCTGTTCTCTCTTGAGAATTTTATTTAACACAACAATCCTAAACCTTTCTGTCGTGATTGTTATTCGGTTATTTATATTAACAGCAGTTTGTGTGGAAAGCAGGTGTTGTAGAACAGGGCTACACTAATTTAAAACAATGAGAGTCATTTAAAGTTACATTTAAGACATATTTCCTGTCCAATTAGTACAAATAGCATGCTTATAAGGGCTAACTTTAAAAATGGTGTCTCTGTGTATTCCTTTGAAGCAGCGGTGTTCCAACTGTTTGCCATGAGGGCACAAATGGACCAATTAATATCGCCCCTTTCTGTTTTACAGAATGTATTTGTAATCAGAAATCTAAAAATAAAATATTTTAATTTTATATGTCAAATCTGAAACATGAAGAAATTCTCACATTATTATTTCCCAATTAAAAGATGGGTATAATATTTAAAAAAATTTTTTTTTGGGGGGGGGGTCTGTATTTTTCATTTTTTGCGCAACAAAAAAACTATTTTGTCAATGTTTAGCAAGTAGAACAGAATATTGGTACGTTTTCACTGCATTTTGCTGAGTTTAATATGTGGTTAGTGGGACAAGTGTGCTTTATTTGCTTGCAGGCCTAATTTTCTTTTTTTCTTTTTTAAATTGTGGTTTGAAACCAAACAAAAACATCCAGAGGGATGTGAGTGGCCAGAAGCCCACATTTTCATACTCCAAATGGCAATATTTCCTAATCCAACATAGGCAGACGTTGAAATAGAGCACATTAGCTGTAACATATTTGGTTTCCATGTGTCTATTGAAATCTACTCCAGTACAATGTCTTTTTTTTAAACTTTAATGATATTACCTATGTATACCAAAAGTTTGGGTATGATACAACATCTTGCATGGTAATATGTGAAATTGCTAAAAAATGGAAAGAAAATACAACAACAAGCTCATTTTGTCATACCTGTTATTATTTAGGTATGAGGCATTCACTGAATAAAAAAATAGGATATTTGAGTTAATATTTGGCTGGTCAGTTTTCAGGTTATTTTGCATGTTATTAAAATATATCATATGATTCAGTGATAATTACGATATTCACGATACAACGCAAGCATTGACTAAAGATACTGTTCAAGGACCCTTTCTTCTTGTGAAGAGAGCATCGTACTGAGTCTATTTCCGTTACTCATCCTATCACGTCAATATTGATGTAAATGACCTTCTATTTTACCAAGCCTAGAAGATTAAGTGCTTTGTATGTTCAGTATAAAAAAAAATAAAAAACAGGAACCTGTCCTATAAATGTTTTGAAAATCCCTGTGTAGCAATTAGCTACTGTGACTGATACTGCCAAAAAGCGAGCTAGCCATATAAGCTTTGTCATCATAATAAACTGTCGATGATGCTTTGTATGGTCTTTAGGGGACTGGCCTCGCTCTCACTGAGGGGCCTGTTCTGGCTGCTCTACTTGGTGTCTGTCGCCATCATCTTTGGTGTTTGTCTTTCTCATAGTTTTACCACTGCAATTGCGAACTGGCATCTTCGCTGCTGATGCAGAAGTTGCAGGAGCAAGAAAAGTACGTAATTCCAAAATTGTGTTTTTGTCTAGTGTCATTTAATGTATTTGTTCTGATTTTTTGCAGTATATTTACAGTTGTTTATGTAATTTTTTTACTACAGACTGGATCTGACATAATGCTGGAATCAAAAGAAAGAGACCTTCGTATCTCTTTTGGTAAAAGTTACCTTGACAAAAAGTAGGACTCACACTTAAAATAATTTATACACATTTGTATTTTTTTTTACATTTAAATGTTTAAAAAAAACGTTATTGATTTGGTTACACCTATATCGTTAGCACCAGATAAAAAGCTACTTTTTTTTCTACTCTGCAAATATTGTTTTTTGTTATCAGGCAGTTATTTATACTCTTTACCAAACCGACTACTTTGCCAATTCCATTCACCTAATTAGATTCCCAATATCCAAGTTTATATGGGCTTTATATTATACATAGAAAAGCTACAGTTTTACTTTTAAAGTAAATTTTAAATGGGCAGTTTGTGTTTTGTTCTTTTAAACCTGTTTTCTAAAAGAAAAAAAAAAAAGAAAAAAATGTATTCTAAACCTCCACCCACACCCCTGCCAAACATGTTAATTCACAGTCAGGGTTTTGGGGGATTTAGCTGCAATATTTCAAAAAAATACTTAGAAACTTTAAAAAAATTGTGCAAAAATTTTATTGGACACAAACTTTCTGTGGAAAAAAAACATAAGGTCGACGATGATGGATAATAAGTGTTTTTTTCCCACATGTATTCAATAATTTTAGAAAACACAAACAACTTTTATTATGACTTAAGTGACAACATTATAGTGTGGTTCTTATTTATAAGTATCATGCCATGAGCCCAAAACTCTTGAAAAAACATAAAATTTTGGTTTTACTGCCATACTAGATGCAAAAAATTGCATTTCTGGGCATACAATAAAAAAAATAATAATAATAATAAGCCATCAAAATCAGTTTAAAGACATCATTTACTGCTTTAAAAAACATTAGAAGAAGTGCAATAACATGATTAAACTTTGCACACATCACTTTTGGCTCTGGAAGGGAGCACTTGAATCATCAGCTGCATTGCACACAGTACCCAGACAAATCAAGGGAAGCAACAAAACAAAGAAGCACATGCAAAAAATACTGACGAAACAATACTCAGGTTTCAAGAGGCTTGCCCACATTGATTGTAAGACTACTAAAGTTGTCCTACATGTATTTTGGAGAAAATGCATATTCAGATGCATTGTATTTAGATGTTCTGCTGTATTATATTTAGAAGAAAAATACTTACCACGTCCACGTCCTATATGTGAAGACTCACACAGAAAAATGTGCTCATAGCATAAGTAAGAGGCAGCGAAGTGAAAATGGACAGCTTTACTCAAAAAGGAAAAAAAAATGCAAAAACTTACATCCGGGGAAGGAATCCAAAATTATACACATTAAAAAACTTAACGAAATGGGCTGGTAGTATTAAAAGGTTGATATGACACTGGATATGAAAACCACGTACTTGTTATATTGGGTAGCTTACTGGAATACACAAATGAGTTAATAATATTATATATATATATATATATATATATATATATATATATATATATATATATATATATATATGTACACAGTAGAAGTAAACAACAGCAGAGATACAGTGTGTGAGCCAATAGGTAACAAAGAAACAGGAAATCAGGCACAGACATCAAGTAAATGCAACAAATGAACAAATGACTGCAAGACATTAAAGAATGTAACCACATCATATCAAATATACATTTATATATATATATATGTATATATATTTATACATATCCTCGTTAGAGAACAGCAACATGTGCAAAAAGTACTGAAACAATTAAGAGTTGGACAGGTGCATTCAAAAGCTTAGAGAAGGTCACATTCAGTTCACCTGTTAAGGTTTGAATCCATTTTGGGCTCATCCTGAAATTCAACCCGATAGCCAAATATCCTTTTTTTGAGTAGTTTATATATATATATATATATATATATATATATGTATTTCAGAACTAACAGACTTTTAAAGACATACATAGCAATTTCCACAAAACCCAATGGGGAGCCATTAGGCAGACAATGTCTGGATTCATGATTGAACGATAAGTAAGAGACAGAAAATAAAATATTTTTCACTGCATAGTTTTAAGCCTAGAACCATTGTTTATAAGTAGCTGTTGCCACTTACTTAAAAAATGGCTTATTACACTTACTTAAAACTATGTATTATGTTTAAGGATTAATGACTTTTTCACAAAAGCCAGGTTGGATTATATAAATTGTATATCTTCATATATAAAATCACAAGACAAAAAAGAAACTTTACGCATTCACTTAGTTTATATATATCTGACATAAAAAAATAAGTGATTGTTAACAGAGAATATTTGTAGTAAGGACAACAATTTCATTGCACTGTATATTTAGTGTAACAAAATGTTATATAGTATAATGTTAGTATATAAAGAAGTGTACTGTAACAAGGTTAATTGTAGTTTTGGTGTTACCATCTTAAGAGACCTGCTATTGAGAAATGCATTTAATCTGAAATGACAGTGTTTTAATCTGCCAATGTAAGACTATAAGAACTCTGATAACATATAATGTTGACAAAATAAGTAACAAAATACCTTAGGAGTAAATGCAAGTTGCTTTCCATTTATTTTTAAATCGCTTTCGTGGTATTGCTAAAAGTAATGTCCGCACAGACAAAGAAGTATTTAATTTTCACCTTGCTTAAAGAAGAGTATTTATTTTTAACTGTGCAAGTGAATTTATCAAATCTTTGTTGCTCAGTGACACAAGCAATGATCTTTTGTAGTTATCACTTAGTAGCAGTCCTATCCTGAGGCTCAGTGGGAACATAGGGGAGTTAGCTTGAGGCAGTGTGATTTTACAGGATTTTGAACCACTATACGTTAAGCTACGACCTGCATGTTGAGATAAAATGTTTCCTTCTACGATGCTTTCTTTGGTCCACGTCAACTCCCTGGGTTAACACAGCTGAGGAGGAAGGGCTGTGAATGAAAAATAAAATTGCAGCGAACTGTACATATTTTTATTTTTTTGAAGGTTTTGACAAATGTGCTGCATCTTCCTGGGTGCTGGGGCATGAGTCAATCATGAGTCTATAACCACAGTGCATCTCTGCATGCCACATCTTTCCTGAGCCCTTTCAATACATTACAGGGACAGACGTGTGTCAGGTGATGAGCAAAAAGTCAAACGACTTACACCAATCATTTGCTGCCTGACATCTTTGCAGATCTCCGGCTTAATGTAAAAGGCAGGATTTATTGAGGTAAAGTGTTGCTCGAGTTTTCCTGGAAAGGACAGACGTCCTTCCACTGATCAGCAAGTAAATTCACTGAACTGAAAATCAGTTCCTCTCATTTTGCATTGTGTGTCTGGCTTGTACTGTATGTGTGAAAATATTCCATTTTGACCAAGAGTTTTTGCACCATATTCCTCTGGGTGCTTTTCATATTTGGAGAATATTTTGAGTTCCACTGGTCTGCAGCTTAAGACTTGAGTGTTCTGGAAATTTGTGCAGCCTTTCAGTATAATCGCACACTGCTCCACAGTAGATGTTTTAGCCTGGGCAGGATTGGCCTTCAAGGTGCCAACAAACACAAGTGCTTACATTTATCTTGCACAAATTTGGATGAGCTGTGGACCTTCTGTGAAACGCTTTTTATCAGCTGATTCTTCTGCGAGGTATTTCATGAGTAATTGTACAAAAAATGCAATAACTGGATAATAGCAGACTTATAAATGTTCCTTGCAGGGTCAAAATATATCTGGATGAACTTTTTATATATTTATCATAAGGCTAAAAACTAAACATAACATCTTAAACATTTTCTGAACAATACACTTTACCTAATCAGAATAAAAACATTGATGAGTATGATCTGTTTTTCCATAAAGTAACTCTTTAAAGCATGCTTAAGGTGAACGTAATTAGGAAAAAAACAATTAAAACACCCCCAAAAAAATCATACCCATCAAATAAGTTTTTAATTGAAGAACATCAAGAATCCTCAATTGTGACTCTTTTAATCTAGATACTCTAATTCACAGACCATACACTTACAGATATTATCAAAAGCTCACACAAACTCGGATATTCAAAGAAATATCCACCCTTGTTTGATCCCTAGCTGGTGTATTTTATGCATATTTTCCGACTGCACAAAGGCGTCGCAATGGAACCAAATGTCTCGTAATGTGTATTAGAAGGGTGAGTCATTTTCTGAAGGTGGGCTCTTGCTGGCTTTGATGGCATTCATAGATCAATTTATTTGGTGTAACTCAAGAAATTAGGCAGAGTGAAGAGCAGTCGCTTTGAGGTTTAAAGTTAGGAAGTGTAACTGTAACACTGAAGGCTTTTAAGGGAATACCTGCTGCATACTTCTGCATTTGATGAAAGTTCAATCAGCATGTTGAGTTGAGAAGGAGTCTGTTTACGTTCACACAACAGATTTTGATGCTCAAGTCAGATTTTTTGCTAACACTATGTTGTTGTTTTTTTTACTTGGTTGTTCATACTACTAATTAAATGCGACCGCCATGAGACTTCAATATGAATAGTTTACAATCCCAAAGTGGCCAACGTGCATAGTAGAAAAATGTATATGTAAGTGAGGAGCACACTGTTTACCAAAGTAATAATGGATCCATCTGTCTCTGAGTCTCTTTTAAAGTTGTTGAGCAATAGGAATATTAATTTAATCAAGTACTTTGCCATCTTTCTATTGATTAGCTCCATCCACAGTAATAGCACAGCTTGCTTTCAGCTATTGTTTATGTCCAGATTTACTGCATCTGGCATCTTTTAGTTTAGGATTAAAACGCATGTCTCAAGTAAATGTTGACATTACAGTTCAGAATACAGATGCTTGAAAAAAATATTGTACAAATAATGTATTTGATATTGTTCCACATCTGGAAGACCCACAAATGGAAATTGAACCATTTATTTAAAAAGTCAAAATATATCTTGAATACATTGATACATTTGTTAACACATAGATATACATAACACACACACACCGTAGATTAATAATGTCAGACTGCTTTACAAAGGCATTTTCCTGCCTGCAGTAATATATACTGCTACAAGATTTTGTCGCTGCTTACCATCCTCTACAACAAATCAAAAAAAAGGTTGATGACATTTAATTTCCACCTAGTATTTTTTTTTATTATTATTGAATATTGTCGTGTTTATTTTTACTAAAAAAAAAAACTCTGAAGCATTTCAGGATTCCTATGAACACCATAAGTGTTTCTTGCTGATCTTTGGATAACTCTTACTAGGACTTATAAATTTTCTCTATACATTGTTCTCAAAGTAAACCTGTATTATTCACGACACAACCCTGACAATTAAACATTAAAGATTGCAGAGTATATTGAATATGGATTAGCACGGTGCGCCTCTTTACAAACTGTGTCATATAACTTGGTTTAAGAATCTGCTGTAATTCTCCACTCTCAGGTAATTTTCAACGTTTCCCCCCTGACTGGGTGTTAAATTTTGCAAGGATTTCCTTCTCATTGCACACTGATGTAAGGCTTTCAGCTGGTCGGTGTGTGTATCCAGGTAGAATGACATATGGCAGGCAGGCAGGCATGAGTGATGGGCAGAAAATCAAACTTAGGTGAATGCAATCTCTGCCCCGACTTTCATGTTTCATAAATGATGCAGCGGAGGCAGAGGAAAACATTTGGATTCCCCTGAAGCAAAGACAAATACCTTCGTATACTTCACTTTTAAGAGCACTTAAACACGATGGGAATATTGTTGACTATCAGTGTGTATAGTAGAGGATTTTGTCCGAGCATTTACAAGAGTAGTTCAAAAATACCACTCTGCTTGTTTAACTTTGACCTGAAAAAAACACTTAGCTATTTCAAAACGGGGCTACAAATCCAATGCAAGCAGGTCTAGAGCTTTAGCTTTAGTAGGGCCATGTGGGGATAGAGTGGTAAAGTTTGCAAAGGGGGTCAGAGTTCAAAGAGATTGTGAATGAAAAAGGCCTCATTTGTGATCGTTTCTGTCTTGAAAAAAAACTATTTCCACTGGGTGATTTGCTAAAAATAATTTGTAAAATATCAGTTTGAAATATGAGAAATTTATTT
>JAVLVB010001098.1:1226142-1243783 GCA_032876305.1 Orestias chungarensis
TATATATATATATATATATATATATATATATATATATATATATATATATATATATATATATATATATATATATATATTGGAGCTGGTTGACTGATTGATTTATTTTATTTTTACAAAAAAGTACAGTTATAGCTTTAAAAGATCATGAAATCACTATTATTTTATAGAGTTACACATAAAGAGTTTTTGTATTTTTTGTATTTTTTTTTCAAAAGACAAACAAGGAAACACAATCACATCGATTACTGTAGGTGCTAATAGGTTGTGGTTAAACGCTAAATAGGGAATGTTTGCAATATTGTGCCTTCAAGGTCTTTAACTTTTACTTTTCACAAAGCTGTTAACTGTTTGCAGTTAACTTAAAGGATGGTGGAATAGCTTCGCTAAAGAAACTTAAAAAACAGTGGCTGCTGTGATTTTTCTGTTGCAGTATAAACTAACCATCCTAATTCTATTTGATTATTTATATCGACATATATATAGGCTGAATGACAGAATAATGAATAATTGTTACACTCTTTAAACTCAAAAGTTTAAATTTGATATGATCACGATAATTAGCTTGAGGCAATCCTGTGGCAGTTTTTGAATCAGACTAACCTAACATTACACATTACATTGAGTCATGTATTTAAATATGCTGAATAGCCACCCTGACTATAGTTTTTAGATGCATATTGGACAATTCTGTTATTTTGATGAGATATATTCTCTGGTCTAATAAAAATAAAATGAAACTTTTATTGTTTTTTTATTGAGAGTTATTAATATATTTAAGTGAGAAAGAGAGGACACAAATAAATCTGAAAATAACATCCGAAGTGCGGAATATAAGGGTGGTTGCTTTACGTGGTAGTGATGCAGTCTTCAAACTGGCTGTATCACAAAGTTTTTAACCCAACTACATGGACAAATTGTGTGCAGACTGGGAACCCAACAAAACAGAGACAGTTACACACACAGATTTAAGAGCATCAGCTACAATTTTAAATCTAAAAGTAAAGTTTAATTTGACTTACTGTAAGAAAAAGTTAAGTTTGTTATATATGCCGTGTATGGAAAAGTATAGTTTTCACTGTATATTTGTGCTCAATGGCATCCCGCCACTCCGCTGCACTGGAGTCAAGAAAATTACTAAATGAGATACAAAGGGAAAAGCAGTGAGTAAGATTAAAAAGTGTGAATAGAGAAACTAAATGAATGTTCTTCTGACTCTGACAACTGTTGGGAGTTTGTGTAATAACTGGCGGCTGCAAAAAGATAAGGTTCACTAATGGGCTGCTGAGGGGAATGTTTCAGTAGTTATCACAAGTAGTATAGCTGTGACACAATTCATTTAGGCGCATGGAGCTTTAAAGTAGTGGGGAAGTGCTGTAGAACTTCCAAACGTTTAAAGAGGGCATTAGTAACCTATTGAAAATGCTTTGTTATTTACTAAAAATGTATATAAAAGCATTGTCCAGTCCTTTAAAGTAGCAACCTTCCTAATAGTTCAGGGGGGATAAACATACCTGGTGGCAGATTGGTTTAGCAACATTGGGGCTTTAGCTAATTTTAATTGAAAATAGAACAAAGATAATATGAATGTAATAAACTTATTGGTGTTTTCTGTCTTTAGATTAAAATCTAGTATTATAGTGAGAATATTTACTGTAAACACATCAGAATATACATGGAAAATAGGTTCACAGGATCCCACAGTTTTAGATAGCACTGCAAAAAAGGCAAGAATGTACATTGTTGTATGTACAATGGCTCTTAAAAGGTTTCTCACTCCTGTTACAGTTCTAGATTTTTAAGACCTTTAGAGGAGGCCATGGCAAGAAATATTTTAACATTTAATATATTGCACCCTACACAACTTATCTAGAGAATCAGTATTCAAACATGTTTAAAGAGAACATATAACCAATAGATTATTTGCGATAAACTGGTTGACACGTCAAAGCTAATCTGTTGTTAAGGAGCTTTTTTTTTCTTCCTGTGTGTAAATCTAAACGTTAGCTCTGGATGTCAGATGTGAATTTTCCTCAGGTGCGGTCATTTTTCTGTTGATAGTGGTTAATGTCTGGACATATTTTAATACCTTTTTTTTGCTAGATTTTACCCAAGCTTAAACGATACCTGGGCAAGATTTCTAAAGACTTTAAAAGGCTGTGGAATATTTTTCTGGCTTCTCCTGACACATAATACTTAGGGAAAATACCAAACTCATCCTTTGTGACATTTTTGCCAACTAAAGCTTAAGTCAAAACCTAAGCAAAATCCCTCTTGAGAACCTGAACTTTATTTATGGCTTGTCAGTTTTTGATGGCAGATGTGAACAAAAGCAGAATCAATCCTGTGATTTCACAAAGTATTAGTTCATTGGTCTGTAAACTTAAGCACCAAGATTGCTTGTTTGTTTGTCATTTGAAATATACAAGGAATAAGCCCCATCGAATATAGAAGATGTTTTAAAATTATCTATCCTGGTCTTTTGAAATCTCAAAGCTCTGGCATTTTATGACAGATATATGCACTTTTAAAGACTGGTCCTTAGAACCTGAGAGTAGGGGTAAATCGAAATATTACAGAATTTGGATTATTGGACAAAAACAACAACTAATCCTTATGAATAAATATCAGACTAAATGAACATGACAAAACATATGAGAGAGGCCAGAGGATGATCAGCATTCATTGTATTTGTAATACAATGCATGTAGTTGAAAAGAAATGTTGCTTCTTTTGACCAACCATAAGGATTTATAGAGGCGGAGAAAAGTAAATATCAGGGAAGACCAGCCTGCATAAACAGGCACCAAAATCCAGGAAGAAAGAAAGAAATGTGCTTAATAAAAATATCAAATATGTATTTACAAAAATGAATCCAATTCATGGCAATTCAGCGCTTAAATATCAACAACGGAGAGGCAACTATGTTTAACGCATAAGAGTGCAAACAACACTTGACTAATGTGAAATGATAATACCCATATATACATCCCAGCAGCATTGACAACTTGGGCTTAGCTATTATATTTCTGCCAGACAAACATTAAGCCCAGTTAGTTGCAGCACTCCCCTCATCCCTTTGAATTGTTCAAATCTCACCATATTAACAAACCTGAACGTAAGCTCGCTCTCACTGATGCTACATGAAATTATGTTCATTTTTTCTCCCCCCTTTTGATCAAGGTAAAGAAATGTCCCAATGGGTAAACATTTTTACTTCTTGTCTGTACTGTAAAACCAAATAGATGAACATTTAATTAGCCGGAAAGGTGACAAAATCTTATTTGACAAATTTCTTTGATATTAGAAAATAATTTGGCTATAAATCTTTTTTGGATTACCATATTTTCTCGACTGAGATAATAACATGTCACAAAACACCTTACTTCTGTCCCCCCTTTTGTCATCGCAGCTCAAGTTCTATTACACATTAAACCCTCTTGAGAGTAAAGAAGATCAAGAGAAGATGAGAGCAAGAGGCAATGGGGGATATAGGTCTGCTTGTGCCTCAGGATTACTAATGAGATGTGAGCCTCAGTGTGCATGGAACTGTCAGCTGGCCAAAAGAAACAAACTCAGTCACCATGATTGGTATAATGCCTATCAGATAAAATATGCTGTTTTATTATCTACTTATGCAGTTACTTTAAATAGACCCTTAATAAACAGATTAGCTTGTTTTTGTTTTTAATTTGTGTTGGCTTCTATCTGCAAACTATAAAAACTTATATCCCTAAAAGTTATAAATGTTTTTACATGGTTTTCAGTGGATCAGAAAAAATCTAAGATTCATATTTAGACACTTACACAATGATTATAGTGCAGAATTTAAAGTTAAGCACTAGTAGTACTATACTCTTCATCCGTTAAACAATATGTGTTCATAAAGACTTTACAAATATCATACGTGTATAAACATTTTATTTGTTCAGTAAGAGCCACATCTAAATTATTAAATCAATCCTTAATTTAGTATAAACATTTCATTATTCTTAATCCCTAAATCTTGATTACTGCCTTACTCAGCAGCCCTATGAAATCAGACTAGAGGCTAAAAAATCTAAACCTATGTATTTTTAGATGCATTATGAAAATCCACACCAAAAAAAACAAAAAAACATTAGGTTTGTAGTCAACTTGAAATCATTTCCCTTATCTAGTTTTTAGGGTATTTCATTATTTAAACATAAAGTGTGATGTTTGTTGGTGTCTTCCCGACCTTACATATATATATATATATGATTAATCAATCAATCAATCAATCAATCAAAAATAATTAAGTAATCCCTTAATAAATGTTTCTTCCTTATTGGAATTGGCAACCTGATCAATACAAGCAGTAACACAGCAATACAAAAAAAAATTGTAAAATCCAATAAATAGATCATGTATCAGTACTAAAAGAAATATAGGAATATATTGGAAAGCCGCCCTCAATCCCATGCAACTACTTCTTAATTTGTTTTTATCCAACAGAAAATGATAGAATTATGGACAGTTTCCCTTTTATGTGTAAAAGCATATGTCTTAGAGCAAATCAAATTAATTAAACAAAAACATATTTGTTTTTTAATGTGTTTATAGATCAAAATGTGTGTTTTCAGTTACAAGGCATTTTTCAATGAACTTAAAAATAAACCAAACAATAAGCACTTAACATGCTCAGTACACATCATAACCAACAGAGAGAAAATTAGCCAGTTTTCATCACTGGGCAATTAACTGATACCTCATTAATTTTTATTGAGACAGGGTTTTAGGGACAGTCACACATTTTGAAGTAATATACTTCAAAATGAAGTCAAAAGAAAAAGATTAAAATGATTATTTGAGAGATATAAACTTTCCTGCATATATTGTACTTCTAAATTAAGCAGACTGAACTTGCACAAACAACCCAAAAAAAGATACACATGGCAGCACAAAATACTTTGCTATGGACTGGATTTTTTGGTGTACATACATCAATGTTATATGCACTAAAATAATTGCCCTTTAAATTTAAGAAGAGCATCTCTGGCCAATAAATTGGCAGCTTCGAAGAATTTAATCAACTGAATCCCCAGGTGAGCCAGATTCAGGTGATAATTTGAGTTCGAACCATTTTAGTTTTATTACTGCTTCCTCTTCTGTGATCTGCCGTGACTGTTAAAAGAAAGAGAAATTCCACAGCAACAACTAAATCTCACTGCCTACAGCTTCATCAGACTTCAAAGCGCATTACCAGTTGCTCTGAAACTCTAATGAATCAACACTGGCAAGACTCATCAAAATGAAGGCACTGAATAATGCCTTTAGTGCAGGCGCTTACCTTGTTACCATATTCATTCTTTCTGTGCTGACTGAGGAAACGGGGGAGTGCCTAGCCTGTATAGCTGCAGTACTTTCATTCATGGCATCTAACTAATTGAAGTGTATGTAATACCTCAATTTGATTATTATTCATATAGATATTGACAATGTTCTAATGATGTGATGTTACCTGCATAGCAGCAGAACAATCCTGCATCAAATGCTGCATGTAATAATTTCCCCCTAGTAGCACACTGTAAATGGAGCCATGAAACGCCACACCGGTTCCGGAGCAGGTCTCTTACAGACAACAATACCTTTACATGCACGTTTCTCGGGTTACTTTCTACTCCTTCTATTATAGATGATCTTCGTTCATTTTCCCTTTTTAATTATTCAGGTTATTTCAAAGAGCAAATTACAACAATCATCCCTCGTCTTGCCCTAAAAGTCAAGAGGCTAAAATGGTCCTTTGCTTTAATGTTCCAGCTTAAAGTTCGCCAGGATTTTTTTTTCTCCATATTTTACCTCATTTTTTAAAATAAATAGCAAAAGCAGACTTTTTTTTTTTTTCGTCCAAGGGTCTGCTGACTCTGCTGACAATTCATCCATACCGATGGTGACATTGGTGTCTTAGCTACAGAGTATAGGCAACACTTTGCACAGTGATTTATTGAGTGGCCCTGCTGCTGCAGGAAGCGGGAAGAATAAAATGCTCTCACATGGAAAGTAACGCTGACCGTGGTCTGAGGAAGATTCCCTTCCCTGAGGTTTCACTGCTCACATTACTGTAAAAACAGCCAATGAGGCCTGAATGATGCCATATACATGAGTGAATTAATGAACAGTCGCAAGAATAGTGTCTTTCTAAGCATTTTAATTCCTCACATTTATCACTGTTGAATATATGAATGAGGTAAGACCCAGTAAAACAGCATTGCTGATGGCTTGCTCTCAATTGCGAACACAATGCAACGTGTGTTTCTTTGTTAAGTATGTAGAGCCAAACAGCAGAGATGTAAACTGTTACTGTCCAAAGGTCCTTTGCATGCTGTGTATTTCCTGCAACTCTGTCTTGTAGGTTTCTTTGTTAACATATCCACTGTGAGGGCCCCACGAATCTAACCCTGCTGAGCTACTCGAGTTGAGCAGGGGATAACTTCTGCAATTTTTCATGTCAGATCACGTCAACAATATGCATCACCTTGGCAGGATATGTTTAGTGTGTTCTTCTCATTCTGTTTCAGACGCTGTAGCAAGTCTTTCACACCGGCCTCGGCGATGTGTAATATTAAACTTAAATATGATGAGGACGTGCTCACACTTTGTCAGCCTGTTCCATTGGCAAACAACTTAAAGGCTCTTAAAGGTGCTAACTGAGGATATTCACACTCTGCTAAGTCTCCTCTGATCCCATCAATTACATTTCAAGCTTCTTTTTACAGAACGCTTTCACCTTTTGTCCTTAAGATTGTACAGAAAATCCTGTCTTTAAACTGTCCGCATAACCTGGATTTTTATTGGTCTCGGTGAATTTACATTATATATACATATGTATAAATTGTGTCATTGTGGAGAATGTGTTTATAACATATTTTTTTACAATGTTTAGTGGAATAACAGTAAATTGCATATTGTGGCATATGATTAAATAATGAGCGCAAATATTGTAATTTTAGGATGGTTTTTAATTAGGGTTACCACATGATATGAAACTCTCCAATTAGTTCACAAAAGGTAGTTTCTTCTTTTTTGTATAGTAATTCTAGACATGTATTCAATTTCACACAAGACAGCAACAAATAAATAAGCAAAACAGAGACGTGCAAAACAAAAAAGGTCACTTAAAAAAAAGAAAAATAAAACTCTTTCTGTCTAGTTGTCAAATGTCAGTATGTTAGGGGGATTTGGTTGTTGCTCCTCATTTTGAGGTTACATTCCCCCAATTCATATTTTGTTATTCTGTTGGGCTTTTTTTTAAACTGAGACCCAAGTCATTTGGCTTTTTTTTTTCTTTTTGCATTGATGAGCATGTGAAACACAGAGCTACAAATGAATGGAAAAAAAAATAATGCAAGGCTCTGGACAAGCAAGGGAATTTTTTGAAGGACCGTGGAAAAGTCTTTCAAAAGAATCTTTTTCACATTTCAATAATAACTTAACTCTAAATCTTAATGAAAATTAGATGAAATATTTCAGTCTTATCATCTAAGACCTGCAGAACAAAATTTCCCAGTGTATATTGAAAGTCTAGATAATTTAGTGAAATGTTCCTGGCCTAAATATTTGTATTCCACTTCACTAAATTAAGTATTTCATTAATTGAGCATATACGTTATTTGTGAATCTCTGCATAACACCTTGAACTGAAGTTTAATGATGGCACTGATGCATGGGTTTATCTTTAATTATTGCTGAGGCTGTCAATTTGATCTGCTGTGAATCCCAAGTGACTTTTACCAAAGCCATTTGAGCGTCATCTATGTAGGAACAACTTTATCTGGATAAGGTGATGGACAGGAGTTTAACAGTGAGTCATTGTATCCAATACATTACCTTAGATGACTTCAACATTTACTGTGAAGTCTATGGGAGTATCATATGTTCACAAGATCTTTCAAATGCTGCTGAATCTATTTAGGGACTCTAATATTTATGATAAAAGCAGAACATTGTAAGTGTTTGAGTGTACCACAGCACAAAGTAGAGGGCATCTTTTCTTTTCTTGAAAGAAGCCTCTGCACCTTTGTCTGTTTTTCCAAAGCGTATGTCTCCCACTGTTCGTCAGGCAGGCCTAGAGTAGCAGCATGTAATCCCTTTTTTCCTTACTTAGCCTGAAGATAGTCTGTAAAAAAAGCCGCTATGCAAGTCACCCTTGAAATTCGACCCTACTTATTCCAGATAATGACAAATAACTATCCATGTCACTCAAGAAATCAGTCTATTAGTATACAAAATTTCTACACATTTTTTAACCTATATGCGTACTTTAGGTTATTCAATTTTGTGAGACATGGTCAAACTTTTATTTATGCATCATATCTCATCGCGGTCCTAGATATAAAGAAGACACTACGAGAAATAGACATCTATTAAATGAATTCTAAAATGAAGCTGCTTGTAAATGTATGAAACTAAATAGCTTACCAGCTATTTTTTCTGAGGGTTCAATCCGCTTACAGAGCACATAAAGGTTTTAACAAAAACACACAAATGCACCACTAAAAATGAAGCATCTACAGCAAACGTACCTCCAGTTTGGCTTTTTTTTTAAAATATATTTAACTTTTAAATGGCAAAGCAATCAATTAAATCAATCAAATCAAAAATACTCTGTTTATCCCAAAGGGAAATTAAATGGTGTTGGAGTAAGTTACATAAGTATCAAGTTCTTGCATTAAAAAAAGTCTGTAACTGAACTGAACTTAAAAGTTATGCAAATTTTCCTGCTCAGAATTATTCTTCTAAATTGAAATGAAAGCCAAAAAAACTACTAACCTACAATTCGTAATTGATTTATCTTCTACATCAAAGTTTTGGCTTTCACTTTTATTTGTTATAATAACATGAACACTGCATGCAGCAATTACTGAATCTAGGAATTGCATTTAGTTTATAAACACTTCAGCTGTTGCTAAATTTGATTTGAGCCTGTTAGTGTCTTCTTAATCTTTTTTGAATAAATCTCCTTAGATATTTCATAATGCCTAACCTTACTCGTCTGTAAATTGGAATTGCGGCATCCACCCTCCCAGTTGGATATCCCGTTCATACTTTATAAGCAAAGACAGGTTGTATTTATTTTTAACCATGACATCATCATGCGTACTCTAGACCAGACAGAATATGACCCCAGTTTAATATTGAATGACCAAAGGAACACAACACCATTATCTTGCTTTTTAAAAAAACCTATTAAACCTCTTACGGCCCAAAAATGTGTCTGTATTTCACCGTGTATGGCATCCACTGTTGTTACGGGTAAAGTAAGCATACTTGTCTATGTTTGAAAAGGCAAGAATTGAGTTTATTCCAAGGTATTTCCCCATGAGCACATGCAGTCTCATAGATTAACATCTAAATATTTGTAGGCGCATTACGTATCGAAAGCTTACTTTTGGATTTTATATACTTTTGTATTTTTCCATTAGAGGAAGAAGATGTAAATCTTCCTTGTCTTTGCTATGAGAAATAGCCACTCAAATATTAAGTCAGAAATTTTCCGAGCAAAGTATTGGCAAAGCTGTATGTGAATCTAATTACTTTAGTTCAGACATTTTATGGGCAGTTGGAAAATCGGCTGACTTTGGATTCCAGTACAACCTCATTTCTCTTTTTGCCTCAATTAAAGCCTTGTCAGACACCGGCACAGGTGGAGTCAGCAAGTCTAACACAATGAGCCCACATAGCAATGTTCATGTGACACATCCAGCCACAAACCCAGCCGTTTCACATCCGAATGGACCTTTCAGGGAAACACTTTTAGTTTGCCTGCAACTGCAGTACGCTTCAAAGACTCAGTGCGCTTTTGTACTCCCTCCTCCACACTGTCTGTCATGCTTTTAAGGACAGCTAGGTACTTCTTGATTGACTGCTCCAATGAAGTGAGTAACAGGAAACATTCTCACCAACATAACCTTGTTGTAGCTTTGCCAAAATCAAAAATGTGCAAATTTATTACAAGTAGTTCTGCCACAGTTTCTAAATACACACTGAGGTGAAAGTATCCATTGAAATGTTGATTTGGTTTTTTATAAAAATCTAATTCCAATCCCGTTGATAAAACACATACAATAAACGCAGCCTGTCATAGTAAGTGATTTTGTGACACTTGTACAGTCTATCCCAGTTTGTTACTTTGCAGCCAAAAACCTTTAATGAATGCTAGGGCATTTTATGTTACAAACCAACACAAAAAACTTCAAAGTTAAGAAGTGGAACAAAGTTTTCAAGTTTATTTGTTTTATATATATAATTGTGTGAATAGTATGGTTTGCTTTTATATTCCATCTGCTTTATTTTGACAGTCTTAGGTAAGATTTGGTGCAATAGGGTTTCTTAAGAAGTAGCTTTTTAAGTGAACAAAATCCTTTAGTCTGGTCAGACGAGTCAACGTAACCTTGTGGCCTACATGTAAAACAATATGTCAAAAATGACTCATCATCAATCTGAACACACCATATCTATAGTGACACATTATCGCGGCAGCATAATGCTGGTGGAAGGATTTTCTAAGAAACTACTGAGGGCTAATAAAAATATAAACTGAGCTAAATACAATGCAAACCTAGAAGACAACATGGTAGAAGCTTCCAAAGGCTTAAGATCAAGGGATAGACATTCCCAACCCAGTAAAACGACTTTAAATATCCAACAGCTGCATTGCAATGGTTAAAAACAAGGCCTAAATATTACAATCTCGTTCTACAGAGTGTATAATGACAAAGGCATTCTTCTTCTTCTTATAGTTATAATAATCAATTCAAAGTGTAAGTCTGAAACCAACTGAAAAGTAGTTTTCTTAATATATCAAACAAAATTTATGTGGATTATTTTGTAAGGAAGAATTGGCAAAAGTGTTATTCTTTAGAAGTGTAAAGCTGTTAGAGACATACCCTAAAATGGATGGTGGTTAAACAAATAAAAACCGATAACAGAGAGTAAGTTCTGGTTTCAGAAAGAGAAGAAAAGAAAAGAAAGTGTTTTAAATCTTAATTTATGAATTTTAACATTGCAGCTGACTTACATGTCAGCATATAAACAAAGGGCAGGTTGACCAATTCAGCCTGGTTTTTGAACAATAATTAATCCACGAGGTAGCCACAGTATCTTCTTGCAATAACATCAAAGCAAAAACCACAGTCATGTCTGGTAGCTTCCGTGCACCATTCAATGAACTTGTCTCTAAAGGAATAATTCATACCCCAGGGAACCACATGTAACATTAAAAACAGCTTGATCGCGTTTTTAAGAGTGGCAAACACACTAATAAAGAGAAAGACCTCAAGAACTACTTCTCTAAAACAGTGACGTTTGATGAGGTTTATGACTGGTAAGGCAAGGTTTATGGCCTTAATCGAAAGCTTTAGTTGTTTTAAAAGCTTTTAATTATGCTTTAATAAATTACTTACTCTTCAAAAACCCAACAGCAAGAAATGAAAAGGTCAAATTAGATTTTTAACTGATCTCTTTCTTTTCCAATAGAAATTGAAAAATGTGTGTGATCTTCTGTATTTGTACATGAAGTCCATGCACTTATCTTTCCATATGAATATATGTAACTCCTTGTTTGTCTCTCATTTTCATTATTACATTTTTGACCGCTTTAATATACATGATCGCAAAGGAGGAGAGCCATGCTGGAACAGTCCCTGTCTGATGAACGTTTGTAGTTTTTTGATTAATTTCAATCTTTTTAATGTGTATGAGTTGAACACCTGGTGCCCTTTGAGGGTCAGAACTGCCTCCTATCAGTGCAGTATGATACTTAATGCCTCACCCTCTACCATTACGTCTGACAGTCAGTAAGCTCAAATACATATTTTCATTTCCAGTAAATATGTAAATCCTTTACAACTTGTCATTTTTGCAGAATTCTTTGACATGTCTTCCATTTTACCTGGACAGTTTTATATAAAATTCAATGAAAAAGCTAAAATAAAGCTTTTTTTATTAAATAATACTAGGAATGCCTTTATCATTTGTTTAAGGCAGTTGTAGTTCAGAAGGAAAGTTGTCATCCAAAGTAAATTTTGTTTGTTTAAATCACACGTTGAAAGTCATTAGGCAAAATCATGAACTATAGTGAAGTATGATTAAAGAGAAACATGACAAAACAGATGTACATTAGTGTAATAATGTTGCTTCAACATTTTTGTTATTTATTAAACCTATTTATATGCTAATATGGACAAAAACTTTGGCTTGTCTTTTGGTTATGTAATGCAATGCTATGTAATGCTTTAGAGTAATATTAATTTTGGAAATTTCTTCATCACCTTTCACCATCAACATTCTTATGTCTCATAAAATGAACAGAAGTCTTTTTTTCTACAAACTTTTTACATTTTTGTACATTGCAGCATTTTCACCGTCCTAAATTACCTCATTAAAAGCCATCATGGGACAGAATTAACTGACGGTGATTTAAATTCTGAACACCTACATCAAGCTGTGAAACACTACAGTCTATTTTTGTCCACATATCTACCTCACCTCAGAGCTAATGCACCTCAGCAGCTGTGCAGATTCAGTCAGATCAGTGCCAAACCTCAACCTTTGAAGAGTCTGGGTCAGCACTGTGGACTTGTGCCAGAAACTCTCCTGCTCCTTTAGACCATATTTAGTTTGTTGCTCCGTACCACCTTAATCACCTCCTCAACCTCCACAAGCACATCTTTCTCCAGGGCTGCATTCTAAGTCATATTTGCCTTTCTGATGCCTCGTTAAACAGAAAGCAAAGAGAAGCTACACAAGAAGAAGATGGAGTCGTTTTAGAAGAGGTACGCTTTAAAGTGCCCCAAATTGCCATACTGGGTTGTCTCTATTCAGAGCCAGCCAAAAGCAGAAGTGAACTAAGCCTTTGGCATCAATGGCTACCGTAAATGTTTTAATATTAACACAGATAAATCTCTCAGTAGTTTATTTGAGAGTAATATTACATTTGATTGGACTCCAACATAGATAAACTGAAATCTTGTTAAAAATTGGGATCTTATAGAATTGGCAAGTGAACATACCAAATTGCTACAACCTACTATGAACGCTGTGTAAACATAGGTACAATGTGATGCTTTGAGTTTTACACTTTTCTTTGTGTTTGAGTTTAGACTCTAAGTGTTAAAGAGTAAGTATTAAACATTTATTTATTCCTTTTTATTTTATTTTTTTTACATAGGAGAACCACACATAAAGCCATGAGATGTGAACCATAAAATAGGTTGGTAAATATAAAAGTCGTGTGAAAGGTTAAAATAACTCATTTGAATCTGAAAGTCAAAACATTTTTAACAGTGTCACCTGCAGATAGATTTTTTGGCTATATATAAGTAACAATTTGGTCGTGCATATTCAAGACTGCAAATCAAAGGGTGCGATCTGAAGCACTAAAAAGTCTTAAAAAGGACTAGAGGGAGCGTTCAGAAGATGACTGCATGGTTCCAGAATCAATAATGTTGCAAGGTAGCAGTTAAGGCAGGACCTTAACCTCTACAGCTAAAACTAATGGTGGTATGTTGTTTTACCCTCATGGGGATAATAAAAGACTGTATTACAAGGGCAGATGATGCAAAACAATTTATGAGAACACAAAAATCCATTTGCACTCATGCAATTTTGTAAAAGCCCTTTTCACAGTTGTCTACAAATTCTCACATGCCTTTTATCAACTACCAAAGCTTTCTTGCAGCCTTTAGTTATAAATGTTAATGAACAGACAGTTGTTCTATTCCATTTTCAAGCCTGTAAGCTTAAGCTTAAGTCTTGCAAAATGTATGGGCTAGGTGCAAGCAAAAGATAAACTGGAATATTTTACTCAAACTACATGTGGAAATCGGATAAGTCATGGTTGAATTAGACACACAAGCGACATGGGACTTGATACCGAATTAATGGCCAGTGTTGAATAAATGGCCTTTCTAATGAGCCCCTATTCAGATAGGCCAAGGTATATCAAAAGTTTGGATTTCATTTTAGAATAACTTGAGGTAAACCCCATCATTTGAGTATAATAATCACATCATTATCCAAGAATAACCAAACAGGATTCTATTAAGACAGCCTGGCATCTATCGGTGTTATAGAACTTAAAAACCATTAGATGATGGTGTGTGTGGAGGAAATTGTCATAATTTAACAAGCTAGAGGAATTTATACTAGGAACTGAGTGGCAGTATTTGGAATTGGAGAGTCTGCCATTATGATATTAACATATATAGTTAATATGGATTCTTACAGGATTGACATGTTAATGCTTACAAGAGAAGTCAAATTAGTCTAGTTTAGGAAAAATATATTTTTTGTTATGGAAAGCCTATATCTACCTATTTGTTACTATTTTAACTGTTCATACAGATTAGTGGCATACTAGTGAGAGAATTCAGGAAGGATAATTACATCACCTTCTTATAATGGGCACCTTTCTGAACTGAAATCCCTGGTGGAGAAACATTAAGACCATACTTAATTTGCGGTGATCATTTCCTTGTGCAAGTGTGAACATGTTTAAGGAAAATGACAGAGGAACCTGCCCCCCAACGCCCAGTGGGGGGAAAAAAAAAAAAAAACATGGCAGCAGGGGCAGCTGGAGAACTGACCCTGCCAAGGACAGAAGGCTTTCCATGTCTTTTCAATGCTGTGAAATGGTTCATTGAACAGCTAAATGGTGTCATTATGATGAGTAATTAAAGAATAGAGCTGAAGACTCCCAAGTCACCATTTAATCTTGGTTCAGCTGTGTTATGTTGTCTTGTGTCTTTGCGGAAACGCTTTGGACCACTTTGACTTTCATCTTTCACTAAAATGCAAATAGCACATATACCGTTAAATAAGGAATTCAATTGAATTATGTATTATCCTCTTATTTAATGAAATTTGCCAAATTCCCATCACTGATTGTTAAAGATTGGATTTTGCCCTTAATTTTCATCTGGTAAAACATGTCGCATGCAATCAAAAGGGATGAGGGCACCAAACTGTTTTGTTTGAAAGAGGCACAGTGTAAATAGTTTGTGTGCCAAAATTTGTTTTTGGGGAAATTAATATCTACATTGGTAGGCAAATTGAGACTTTAGTTTTTAGCACACTATAGGTTCTGTAAACAGAAATAGAGCAAAAGGATAGGAGAAGACCTGGCAATAAAGTAATGGGGATTTCTCTCCATTAAGCTTATTTGAGGGACAGAAAGCCTCCATATTTCTTTCTGCAAAGCTTTTTCTATGTTAGTACTTCAGCTTCCAATAAAGATGCATGAAAGATGTGCCAAAGTAGTCTTCCCCAGGGTGGTGTATGCATTCTTACTTGCTTTGCAGGGAAGTCATTAGGATGATGGAGAGGTAGGGGGAGTATCCATCTTTGATTAATTAGTAAAACTAACTTTGGCAAGACCAGGAACTGAAACAGAGGATTTCATTAGCTTATGGTTTTTAGATAAGTTCGATGAGGTGTCTCCCACTGCTTAAAAAAACACTGTGCTGAATCCGTTTGACACTGCTAAGAGACGTTATCCTTTGACTACAAGTTTATTTGTGAAAATCTTTCAGATGTACCTTCATGGAGTAAAATAATCAACTCCTCAATATTTGTTGTTGGTAGAGGAACATTTATATGCATTTTCTCAATCGTTTTTTTTGTTTTTTGTTTTTACAGAAGTCTGAAAGAGAAAACGGTATTGATCTGCCCTTCTAAAGGTTATCAGGGATGTGTTCTCTAACTGAGGAGTCCAATTCAGATTCCAGCAGTGAATACAGTACAGGTGTTTAGCACAGATGTGTATGTTACTTGATTGAGCTGAGGTTCTACATCAGCAAATGTACCCCTAAGGGGATCACATCGCTAATCTTCTTGTCAATACACATGACTAACTCAAAGGACATTCTGACTGTGGAAAACATGAATATCCCTTTTGAGTTGTGTTCTTGTTAAAAGTTTTGTGTTGTTCAGATAACATTTTAATTTAATCCTGCGATAAGTAATTTATGAAAAAAATTATTTTTATATATTATTGTATTTATTTTATATATATTTTATATTTTGTTCACTATCCAAGCTTGAATTGAGCAAAAACAAATGACCAGATAGTTATTTTATTGAACAATATTGAAAATATGCATTACAACAACATATAAGCCTAAAAACCCACCAGAATCAGAGTTAGAAAAATAAACTGCATCTGATAAAGTTTGGAAAATGTGGGAATGTGCTGAAGTGTGGATGAGGATTCATCCTTGGCGTCATTGACAGCAGCTCTCTTTGATATCAACCAAATCTGCTGACCTTCCTGAAAAAAGCAATGAGAGATAGTCTAGACACATCACTCATTATACCAGCTGGAGGCCATACCAAAAAAAGGGGGAATACACTGTGTTGCTTTGAAAAATTTTGGAGAAAGTTTAAAAGCGGCAGGATTGACCGTGAGGTCATGGGTTCAAATCCAGCCCTGGGAAAATTCACCAAAGCATCCAGTGGGGGTCCTTAGGCAAGACCCTTTGCGCTACTGCCTACCTGTGGCTGCCTCCGTTGGTTACACCAATTTTGCGCCGCAAATGGCTGCATCAGTGTAATTACACCTAAACAAATTCCTAGTATGTCCTGTATGTACCTGGCAAATAAAGTTGATTATTATTAAAAATACCAATACTATGTTGAGGTGGCATGAGAGAAAAAATTTTTGTTGTACATATTACAATTTTATATATTCTTATATTTAATATATACCTAATTTTAATAATCCTTCTTCAACAAGCCAGGTCCAGCATTCTACTTACCATCTTATGCCTCTCTCCATCACTCACAGGATTGGCCTCTTTAATCAACCTGGTCTTTGCTTAACCCACCATCAATCTATCTGTAACAATGAAGAGCTGGAGGGTAATTGGTGCGAATAGGGACAACGGGATTAAGAAAAACATGATAATGTTTTGCTACATGCTTAAAAACCAGTCAAACCAAAAAAGGAACCATTAAGCTTACAAGTAACAATTGAAACCTAGAAGAACTACGAGAAAACATGGTGAACTGATATACAAGAGTTTTGTTTAAAAATATGCACCCCCCGCCCCCCCCCCACACCTTTGAAATCAAAATTCCGTCCATGGGTCCGTGAACCACATGACGACTGCATTCTGATCTTTCATATGAAAGCCTTTAGGTGTCTATGAACTTTAAGCCCACAAAGAGAAGGTTTTTTTTTTTTCACTAATTATCTGTTTCAAATTACACTGTCAAAACGTAATGACTGTTTTAACAGATTTGGCCAAAACAATTTTCACTTTAGGTGTCTATGAACTTTAAGCCCACAAAGAGAAGTTTTTTTTTTTTTTCACTAATTATCTGTTTTAAATTACACTGTCAAAACGTAATGACTGTTTTAACTGATTTGGCCCAAAAAAATTTCACCTAATTCATTCTATATATTTTTAAAGTTGTCAAGTATCCTAAAAAATGCCCTTTTTCCTCTTCTGAATACAGAATTTGCTATAGATTTTACTGTGTTTACCAAGTGTAAAGCAGAGTGCTGTTCTAACTGTAAGGGAGAGGAGCACCAGAACACACCAGAGCACTTTAATTACTATTATTTCTAACTAATAAGCCTTTTAAGGTTTCATTTAAAATTATATTTCTAATGACGAGCAAA
>JAVLVB010001098.1:1243883-1255290 GCA_032876305.1 Orestias chungarensis
ATATATATATATATATATATATATATATATATATATATATATATATATATATATATATATATATATATATATATATATATATATATATATAAATAAATGGCTTGTAAATGTAGTAATATGTTCCAATGAAAATAAATATGAATGAAAAAAAAAACAATGAACTCCGTATTATCAGTTCCTCTAGATATATGTGCTTATAATGATCATTAATCAGATCCATTAGCTAATTTTGAACAAAATTGTGATTTAAATTCCAGATTTAAGTGTTGCTATCAAAGGTAAATCTTATATTTTATATAGTCTTACTTTTTTTAATGAAAACCAACTCTAATAAACACCGTTCACATCTGTCTGTGGTTTTAGTGTTAAATATCTAAAAAGAATATCTCAGAAAAGGAAGTGACCAAAATTAAAACATTTTCATATAGAAGAAAGATGTCCTTTGCATTTACTCTAAGGTTCAGTTTTTTTTTAAGATCCAACGTTTTGGTTTGACACTAAATAAGAAGCCACAAACATGTGTTCTTGGTTCACCTTTGTCACCTTCACATCTTACTAAGAGGTTTAAATATTTATCAACTGTTCTTAATTTCTCAGTATATACTGTAAAAAAAGATATCTTGTCAAAATTAATCATATTGGCTTTTCCCAAATACTACTTTGTTTTTAATTTGTAATATTTTGTTCAATGCTGAATGGAAACCATGGCTTTAACGAGCAGGTCATAGAGGGTAAAAAAAGGACTTTGATGGTTGATTAACTAATTAAAACGTAACTAAATAGAAAATATGTTTACCCTTTTGTTTGTTTGTTTTTACTTTTTCCAACCCTGAACTTGTATAAATTAAGTAACCTCAGAAGCCAAATCACAATTACAATGGCTTTCTTGTCCAAATAATTTTTCCATATAAATATACCATTAATTTTGGAAATATATTTGCATTAATACTGCACAACTTGTTCATTATTTGTAGGAGTCTTATTTTTGTATCTTAGATATACCATCCAAATTAAAACTAATTTCAGCATATCAAGTCATTAGTCATTGAAATAGATATTCTTCAGTCTGAGTTACAACCTTCTTAGACCCATCATGCTGTGTAGACCCAGCTCCTCAATCAACCTGGATTGCTAATCAATGACACTGGAGAAGATTTGTTTGAATGTTTTACCATAAAGAGCACCATGGATTAGCCTCAGAGAAACATTGATCCCAAAGGGGTTTTAAATTGCTCACATAAAGTCATAACATCTGTATGGTCGGCAATTATAGAGTTTCATTCTCATTAAAGAAATGCTGGCCTTCCTTATGAAGCTGGTCCATTTTTAATACAAGAGTTTCTAAAATCTCCTCTTGGCTGTCATAAATGCAGCTACCTGAAGGAAGAAAACATTACAGCTTTGTTTTATTTTGACCTAATTGATTGCTTGGTTATGTAAAGAATATTACATTCAACAAAAGCATGAATAACCAAATTAGCTGGATTTTTACTTAAGAATGCAACATGCATTACTTTACCCCAACTGGTTCATTCATGTTTAAGATTTCGAGAGATATTTGCTCTTAACAAATAATGATACATCCTATAAAAAACCATCAGCTGTTTTATATGAAGAACTAAAACTGCTAAATAAAAAATTAAACCAGAAAGACATATTTTTTCTTATTCTATATCCTTATAGATGCATTTATGTCGTTTTAATTCTTAAATATGATATTTATATATGTGGTTCTCTCAACAAGTATTATTTTCATTTTTGCTTGACATTTTTTCTCCCCTGTTTTTACATTACCGTATGGATTTCTGCATTAATATAGAAAAAACTGTTGGTAGCGACCTCTTGGTCAACCTCTGAATGTATTACTTTCAGCTAAGAAAGCATCACGCCTTAATTCTTCAAAGCATGTGGTATAGTTGTAGACCAAGTAGGAGTAGAGAATGCATTTACCAGTTGTAATTTTGTTAAATTGATAATTTTCTAAGGTGTTGTTTTCGACACTGAATAAGAACACCATAATGATTTTGTGTTTTTCTATTTTTTTGTTTTGTTTGTTTGTTTAGTTGTTTTGCTGTTGTTTTATCAGAAATTAATAGGGATTTATTTTTATACAAATATACAATCTAAAATTGTAGCACTCTGCCTGGTGGTCAATTTGAAAAGCAAGCAACTCATGGCAAATCTACCAGAAAGAATTAAGCATGTAAAAAAGGAGCACAAAATAAATATAAAAAAAAACCAGCCTGTCCTCCAAATCAAAACGTGCAATGAATCCCAACATATATGGTCGTTTTTCTGTCTGCCTAAACAACGCCTCTACAGGTCTTAGCCTGTTGTCCGGACTGCATTCCTAAAACTAAAGTCATTGATTGGTTGTTTGACAAAATGTTAGAAGAGCCAGCTATCAAACACAGAATTTTAGGAAAAGAATCAAAGACTCAATCAGCAATAGAAGTGAAGTTTCATTTGTTAATAGCTAAAACACATTAGTATTTGGTTTCAAAAGTCTCTTTTTACTAAAAACATTAAAGTGGCAGAAATGTAAACACTGTTTACATAGCGTGGACCAAAACTTGATGATTTAATTATTGGGGTGTTTTGCTCGTCTATAATTAGACAACTGTGCTAAAGCTCCTACTGTAACTGAGGATCAGTAATAGGGAGCTAAATTCCCTACAGACTTGCTCCAGCTGTGCTTTTTTTCAATGAAAACCAATCATGTAAAAATAAAAATAAAAATTTCCCCACACTTTTGACAGATAGCTGTCAGCCTTTTATTACAGACTCCCTAATGAATTTCTTTCCACACAATTGATAAAAGGCTGTGACAGGATACTTCTTTCAAATCATGACACCTCAGTTCTGTAATTACGTGCCCTTTACTTTGTCAAGCAACACACAAGACAAAGTCTCTCTGCTCTCAGTTGGAATTTAGGCGTTAAAATTAAATCATGACATAAAGAAACAACATGTTTAATGTGCTTTTTGAAACAGACTTGTTATTTATGTCTCAGCTCACAATGTAAAGATTCAAATCTCTTTCTAATCCTAACACAAACAATTTGGTGTAAGAATATGATTTGGTGAAGAAATGTATCTAAATTACCTTAACAAACTCAGTGGCGTTGTGTCCATATGATAGTGACTTGTGGACCACCTGAAAACATAAAGCCTACACCCACAGATGGCACAGTTAGGGACATAGAAATCCAGACATCACTGAGGGTTTGTTTTATCACCTACAGAGTAGAATTAAAAAGTGGCACATCCTAAAAGTTATGTTGTTGTTGTTTTTTGTGGACACCTGCTGACTTTGTCGCCTCTTCTTAAAAGCTGATGCTAATTGATTGTTACCCAGCTTTATTTTGACATTAATGCATTTTATACAGACAAGCACTATTTCCAGCAAAATGTTTTGAAAAATGTCTTTAGAACCATTAATATGATTTTCTTTCCAGAACTATAACCTGTTTGCAAATCAAAGGGAAATGATTAACTGTTTATAATGAATTGTAATGAAAACCGTCAGGTGTGTAAGGGTCCCTTGGCATCCCCACTCTTTTGTGTCTTTCATAAGTCTTTTTCTGGTGTGAGAGATGACAAGACTGGAGGATATGAGACAGCAGGACACTGAAATGAGAAAACTGTCACAGCATCATTAGATAAACCATTTGCAAAGCACCTATGTTATTAGCTACCATATTCTGTTCATCCATTGCCTTTTTGTCAACATTCTCCAATAACTGAGGAGGAAAAAATGTATTTGGTTTTGGTTTCTATCACAGCTGGCTGGGTTTGTTTCTATTTAAGACGTGGCTTTAGCATTTTCATTTTGTTTAGTCTTATTGTAGGTCTTTGCTACCGTTGGAGAAATGGCCCTAAAACCACGGACTAAAGCTGGAAGCTGGTTCCACAGGAGACGAGCCTGATAACTAAAAGATCTGCCTCCCATTCTGCTTTTAGAGATTCTAGGAACCACCAGTTAACCTGCAGTCAGAGAGCGAAGTGCTCTGTTAGGGACAGAAGGAGTAATCAGATCTCTGATCAAATGGAGCTTGATTAGTGAGGGCCTTATGTCAAAAGAAGAATCTTGAAATCTATTCTAAATTTGACAGGGAGCCAAAGAAGGGAAGCTAAAATTGGGGAGATATGATCTCACTTGTTAAGTTTCATCAGAACTCTTGCAGCAGCGTTTTGGACCAACTGAAGGCTTTTAACTGCATTTTGTGGACTTCTTGCTAATAAAGAGTTACAATAGTCCAGCCTTGAAGTAACAAATGCATGGACTAGTTTTTCAGCATCTTTCCTAGAGATAATTTTTCTAATTATTGCTATTTTACTAAGGTGAAAGAAGGAAATTGTACAGACCTGTTTTATATGTGATTTGAAAGACATTTCCTGATCAAAAAAACCCCAAGGTTCTTTAAATTGTCACCAGACGCCAACCTGATGCTATCCAGGTCAAGTGGCTGACTAAGCAATTTCTTTTTTAGAGGTTCTGATCCAAAGATAACAACTTCTGTCTTTTCAGAGTTCATGAGCAGAAAGTTTAAAGTCATCCACATTTTTATGTTATCTACACATGCAAGTTTGCAATAAATAATTGTTTAGCCACTAGTTGGTTCAATAAAAGTTCAAGTTCAATAAAACCTTTTTTAAACTAACTCTAGTACAGCTTGAGGAACCTGTTAAATGTTTATGTTCCACAAAAGCCAGTGATAAGCAAATCCATTTCAATGTGTTACATTTTTGATGGATAACATGTCTCTGTAAAGCTGTTTTCAATCTACTGGCTGTGAAAAAGTGTATTTCAGACCTAATTGAAATAAAATTAATCTTTGTTTTTTTTTCCTAAAAAAAAATCTGCTTAAGGTCAAAGAATTTCTAAACAGTACTACAATGGCTTTGTGGGGGGGGGGGTTTCTTTTAGATTTATATCAGTCCTTCACCATCATATTCCGGTTGGATGTCTGTAAAAATGTAAAAAATGAATATAAGAAATTAAAGGATAACCACAGATAAACTTATATTTAGTTTAAAATTAAGTTAGGACATATTAAGTTTAAAGTTTGGCATATTTGTATTTACAAAATACAAGATTGACCAGCTTGGGCAACCTTCATTGATCTGATGTGAAATAAAATGTCTAAGAAGCTGATATCTTTCTAACTACCTTTCTGTAAAACAACCATTGCTTTTTAAGTTATTTCTAAAGAAGGTTCTAAATATCCACATCTGGCTACATAAAGTGTTTCCCTAAGATTCATCTTGCTTCTATGTTTTTTCAATTTCAAGAATCAAGAATCTGTTTATTTATATAGCACCAATTTACAACAGATGTCGTCTCAAGGCACTTTACAATAAAATCAATTAAAATCATAGATACATCATTACAAATCAGTTTGAAAAAGTTTCCAATCTAAGGAATCTTTGCTTACACTAAGAAATGCTGATGAATAAGATGAACATTAATTTGCTTATTTACATCCGGTTGTTTTTTAATGTCCTACCTGATAACTCTGTACATAAGATGTCCTGTTTTTGTTCTAATTTATTGTATGTGGAGAAACGTCATAAATGTCATATGATGTTGAAAATAAGAAACGGGGGAAGTGACGTAGTCGGCACATTTGTAGTTGCTTTGAATGGCAGGGTTCCTGCCACCCTCCTTATAGTTTCTTAGTGCCGGTGAATACGGACCCCCTTTGGCCATGACATTGTGTGTGTCAATCATTCCTAAGGACTTGAAATGATTCTAACTGACTTAAACCATAATCATTTGTGTTTAATCTGATGAGTCAATGAAGGAAGTACTTAGGTGACCTGTTTGGTTCTTAAAAACCTTTCAATTATAACAAAAAATCTCAAATACGCACAAAGGGTACGTATGTATGTATGTATACAGAGCAGGATTTCAATTGAATGCATAAAGTATTTTGTATTTTTTGTATCTTGTATTTTTTTTTATGTATGTTAATATTTAGTCAAGTTTATTTGTATAGCACATTTTGCAACAAAACAGAAGTGCTTTACACGGTAAAAACATAATACACAAAGATTTAATTTTGTTATTAAAATCATTAGAAGTGTCAAGTCATTTTGACACTAATGGACAGAAATAATATTTCTATTTTTTCATCTATGGCCTTTATAGCACTTGGAACACAATTAAATTGCATATTGTTTTATTTTTAAAAGCACATGGATCCCCCTTCACAAAGGGAGAGAAAAAAAAAACTCGTCAGAGAAAAAGTCAGATATAGGTCAGTATTGTCAAGATATACTTTATGAGAGATGGAACCAGTGAAAGAACAAATATTTAAGTGCTGACAATATTTAGATTATATTTTTGTTTTTCTAATATATTCATAAAATGAATATATTAACCAGTATTTTAAAATAAAATAATTGGTTAACATTAGAGGAAAACCTCTAAAAGACTAGGCTGAGTCTTGATGAGTTGAATATTTCTCTTTTTTTTTCCCCTGTACCTGTTCATTTCTTACACTCTCCTAGCTACAAAAATTCATATGTTGTAGGAAAATGATAAGCGGTCCAGTTACTAGCATGTTTAAAATGTGGTGAAAATCTGCTGGACTGAAAACAAGCATGTTATTTTAAATATTAAAATGAAATGCAGTTAAAATGTTTGAAATTTGGAAAAGTGCTCAATGTCTACACAGCAATAAAAAACATTAAATAGCAGGTGCAGATAATAAAATTCATGGACTAATGTATTATTGAGAAATTTTTACATATTTATAAAAGTCAAACCTTTGACGGTGTTATCAGACCGATTAATATATTTACTGTATAGCAACTATTGCAGATTCACTTTTACAACAGATAAAGCTAAGATGACTTTCTCCTGTAAACTGCTGTAACAGGACTGTGTAAGGCATGAATGAAAATGTGCAACCTCAATCGCTTGAAGCAATATTGTTTTCAAAAATCAGGAAAAAAAATTTAACATAAAGGTTCTTCTCTTTTTTGTTCAAAACATGTTTATATGTAAATGTAAATACGTATAATATCTGCACATTTTGAAACAACCATAAAATTGTTTTTTATTAATCTTTTTTAAAATAAGGAAATATGTATTTTTAATTGAAGGTCTAACAAACAAATACTGTGTGTATGTGAAAACTGTATGATTCTATTAAAATCAGATTATTTATATACATCGGAACCATTTCACAGCAAGTGTCATCTCAATGCACATAAGAAGCGACAGAGGACCAGAATGCTCAGTATGAGCCACCAAATGTCGTCACTTACTGGGGTTTTGAAGAAACAGGGAAAATACAGAAGTCAAAGAACAACAAAGGCACTAACTCAGAAGTACTTTTTAAGTTGAATAAAGTTACACGGCAAAAAAAAAAAGCTCTGAGCTGGAAGTCTTTTAAGTCCTGACTGCAACATCCCTTTGAGTTGCACAAGAAAGCTGTAAGCTATTACAACAAATAGTTAGAAAGGGCTTTTCTTTTTCACATAACTCAAAGTAAAATGATGTCTACGTTTATTACTAACTGCATTCTCTATACTAAGTAAAAACTATGCCAGTAATGGGTTTTTAATCTGCTGAGGTTTTTTAGAGGTGTGCTTTGGTTTTTAACTCTTGAACCATCAACCCTTCGCACCAACCAGGTTGCATTCGCTGCTCCATATTAAGCTTTGAGAAGCATTTCCTGTCAGGAAAAATATACCTTTTACTTTCAAGATGCAGACAGTTTTATTGTAGAGGTGAAACTATCACAGAAGAACGTTGTTTCCATTTGCCACCATCGAGTTCTCCTTCACTTCTGAGTTTAGAGCAGATGGATCAAACCACAATACAAGGCCGGCTTTCCAAATATCCTTTACTAGAACCAATTGATTTTTTTTCCCCTGTCACCATGTTAAGCTGTAATAGCCTTTTCTTAAAAACAAGACCAGATTCAGATTGGAATATGAGGATCTTTTTGCCCATCAAAAAAAAAATCTGTAAGCCTTTGCAAGAATGATACATGTGTTTAATTAATGTGTCATAGAATGTCCTATTTGCTCTAAAAATCACCATCTGCTGAAATGCCTAATTCCCTTAAGGGGGATATTAAACAAGTCGAATACAACTTGTTTCATGATTAACCCAAATCTGTGTAACGTTAAAACTACAAATATCTCAATAAATCAAAAATATCCTTTCAAATCTGAATTCTTTAACATAAACGTTTCATGTCTCAACGTCTCATGTTTTCTTTGGGGTCATGAATCTCAAAGTTATCCTCTGTATTTCCTGAATATGTTAGGTAACCTTCTTGGACAGACAAATTTACACATAAATGGTCCTGTTCAAAGGCTTTCAATCAGAACGCAGAGGGATGCTGAGCTGTCAGCGAGATGCGTTGCCCTGCAGTCCAGCATAATTAAATTAGCTCCATTTTCTCCCTGAAGGTTAATTGGTGGTGAAACTTTGCCTGAATGTGGCAAAGTAATTGCCAAAGATAAGGAGGGCTGTCTTATCGCATATTTTTGTCAGTATGCATGAACTTTATCACTTCGGCAACAATTAGACATTTAAACTATTGAGGAAGAATTGCCTTCCCATTGTTCAGTTTAAATTCTCCCACACTGAGGATTCCACAACATCCAAGCATGGTCAGGCCTGCGCAGGGGCTTCTACTTTTGTTCAATATGTCATGACTCAGCAGCTGCAGACATGATTGGCAGAAACTTTGGCTTGGAGGGCAAAATAACGTGGCACGTTGATAGTCAGTTGATGGCCTTGAAAATTGCATTTAAACCTTCAGGTGTTATTCTAAGTTGTAGCTTACTCTCAAACATACAGAATTAAATTAAACTCCACTTTGCTCCTGTCCTTTTGATAAATGCTCTCTGTATTCCAGTTGCTCAACCTCCTGTTTAGTATGCATCATGTATGGCTGAAATGTTATGGCTTTATTATAGATTGTCATTCTTTAAGTCAACAGTGCAGAGATTGTCACAGAAATGCTAAGCAAGTGCTTCAGAGGACCGTGTAAGATGGACTTATCTTTCTGGTTTTCTACTAACAGTTGCAGTGAGATGTTTTAATTCTGCTGTAGGATTTTACTTATGCATCTTATTCAGTCAGTGCATGATACATACTATGATACAGTATCTTTCTCCATGGCTTATCATCTTCATAAGAGGTTTCACCGAAAGTCGAGCCTTTAGTTTGTAATGAGAGTTTCTAGCTCTCGTCTAAGCTTGAATCTTACTAGGTTGTGAGCCCACTGAAGGACTCTTGATGCAATGAAGAACAATAAAGGAAGATATAGGAAATTTACAACAGATGGCGGGGCAGTAAGTCATTTAAAGTTCCACAAAGTATGACACCTGCATGGAATATTAAGTAAGATGACACAGACATAGACAATTCTAAATTCATACTCCCTCAGGGTATATTTGTATCAGCCAAACCTAAGCTCTAAAGATCTCAATTATCCAAAAAATGACCCTTATCTGACATTTAATACTAATGTATCAGCAGCATTAATTAAGATTGACCCTCTCATCTGCAATACTTATTATCTACATGCTAATTTGAAGTTGATTGCCACGGAACTGACACTAATTGGCAGAATTAATTTAATGGATTCAAGAAAATACCTAAAATGTGAAAAAATGCTAAATGCATTTTTAGCAGATTGTGCTGTATTGCATTTTTTTATGTTTAAATGATAATATAAAAAATCTAAATCCAAATACACAAATCTGAAACAAAGGAAAACTGTTGGTATGTTTAGGTTTCAAGGTACAAGACCAGTTGTCACTCTGATGGCAAACAATAGTTAATTGAATTTGATAGTAGGATCAAACAAAGTAAATGAGCAGTAGGGTGAGAAACACTGGACCATCTTTAGGTGAACTCCATGCTAGCAGCCCCATAAAAACAATATGCATTAGGTGTAAAATGAATTAACAACACTTTGTAATACAAGGTTTGGTGGTTTAAAACGTTTGTACTGAATGGATTTCTTTAGTTTCTATTTTGCAAAACAACATGACTGGGAAGCACATAAAAAGGTTGTTATTAAAAACTGATCATCAGTCATGAAACAAAACAAAAACCAAGTTTAACTTTTTGTGGTAATACATAAACATTTAGTTCCTAGTTTTTCATCCAATACATAATAAAGTATCACATACGGGCTTCTCAAACTGAATACATTGTAAAAGAGTCTTTCTTAGGTTGTACAATACAGTGGTGTTATAACTTTAAGTTAAACAAAATAAATAAAATAAAAAGCAAATGTGAAAATGTGATGTACACATTTGTATTTGCTCTCCTCTAACTCAACAATAACTGGTCAATCTTTTGGATTAAATGGAAGTAATATATTTATTTTTAAGTCTAATATGAATATGCTTTGGTCAAAACTATGTTACCAGGGAGATCTGCCCATGTCAAATCTTTTTCAGTTCCAGACTGTTTTTATTCACAACTGCATTGAGTTTAGCACCATCCATTTTCACATCAACTTTGATCACCTTCCTTGAATCCACTAAAGGACAGTATTCCACAGTGGTTCAGTGAAAAAGGTTTAATTGTAAAAATGAGCAGTGTTTGTTTCTCCACTTACCTAGTGTTTTTGTTGCTGACAAAATAAGTTAAATGCTGATATTCTTTAGCAAAAGCCTATTCTTGTAGCTTTTTCCTATGTTGCCTTTAGGGTTTGAGGCCAATGTTGATTTGACTTTTTAAGGTTTGCCACTCTTTCGTGAGAGCCAGGTTTTTGGTATCATTTCCTGTAATTTGTGGAATGTTTAGTCAATTCATTTCAAGTGGTTTTTATTGTCGACGCTGCATATGTGCAAGACATACAGAGAATAGAAATAATACTCTCCTCTCAATATAGCAGCAGAACATTAAGTGAACTTAATACAAAACAATATATAAAAAACAAAATCTAATATATTATTTCTTTATTTCATTATTGTATATATATATATATATATATATATATATATATATATATATATATATATATATATATATATATATATATATATATATATATATATATATAAAGAGAACATATGTGAGCCAGTAATGCCTTACAGAGTTTGTACAAACATTAGTGCAAATGATGAGATTATAGTTTAAGGCTGGTCAATAAAGTGAATTTGTGCAAAGAGTTCAAGTCACACAATGTTATCAAAGTGGAAATGAGAACAGTTGGTAAGGCAGGGAGTGAGTTGAGCATCCTCACAGCCTGGTGGATAGAGCTGTCTCTCAGTCTGTTCGTCCTTGCCCCGGGACGCTTCAGTCTCCTTCCTGATGGCAGCAGGGTGAAAAACCTGTGTAGAAGGTGTTTAGGATCAGCTGCCAGGCTGAGGGCTTTCCTTGTGTGGCGGGATAAGTCCTGAAGTGAGGGAAGAGAGG
>JAVLVB010001098.1:1255390-1279957 GCA_032876305.1 Orestias chungarensis
CTGATGTGGTGCATTGACTTGCATTTCGAAGCACTTCATGAGAATGGAGGTGTGTGCAACCGAACGGTAGTCATTGAAGCAGGACGGTGATGCTTTCTTTGGGATGGGGATAATGGTGGTTGCCTGACCAAGGGAGCTGTTATAGATATCCGTAAAGACCCTTGTGAGTTCCCATGCACCACTCTTTCATCACATGACAAGGAATGAAAGCCGCAAGAGCTTTCCGAGCATTTATCCTTCTAAAAAGCTCTTCACATAGTGTCCTGGGATAGCGTCAGTACCTGGGCACCAGGAGGTGAAATGAGTTTCTATATAGAAGACTTGTAGAGAGCCTCAAACCCTACAAAGAATCTGTTCAGGTCGTCAGCAGGGAGATGTTATTGTAGCAGGTCTGTGGAGGGGGTTTGAAGCCTGTGATGTCCTGGATCCCCTGCCACAGGTTCCGTGTGTCTCTGATGTCTCTGAGCGTTGTGAAATCCTCTCGGAGTATTGTCTCTTGGCTTTTCTGATGCCACGGGAGAGATTGGCCCTGGCTGTCTTCAGGCCTGCATGGTCCCCTGATGCGAAAGCAGCATTTCTAGCCTTCAGGAGCCTGTGAACCTCTCCTGTCAGCCATGGCTTCTGATTAGCCCAAACACTGACGGTCCTGAGGTCAATTACATCGTCGAAGCACTTGGTGATGTATGCAGAGAAAGTTTATGTGTACTCCTGTATGTCTGTGGTGCTGTTGTTAGTAGCCGCTTCTCTGAGCATATTCCAGTCTGTTGTGCTGGAGCAGTCCTTAAGTGCCTCTGAGGACCGATCCGGTCACACTCGTACCTGTTTATGAACTGGTTTTGTGACTTTAACCAGTGGTCTGTAAGCTGCCATTACCATTATAGTGAGGTGATTTTTTCTGTATTGTTGGGTGGGTTTTGTTGATCTTCATAAAGGGTTTTTCTTCTGTAATGGTTTTTAAAAGACCCTCACAAAACAGCAGCAATTGAGAGGTAACAATATTTTTTATGTTAATGTAAACTAAAGAGTTAAGGGAAAATGTATTTGTAATATGGTAAATGGCTTGTACTTGTTCAGCGCTTTCTCAAGTCTGAAGACCTCCAAAGTGCTTTACACTACATTCATTGACCCATTAGCACACAAATTCACAGTATGTCACCATCTCATTTACCACATAGTTTAAAGTATTGCTGTAATAAACCAGCACTTTTCTGAGGTTTCTAGAAAGTCAGATGCAATAAACAGTAAAAACAATTTCTAAAACTTCAGATTTGGAAACTTGAATGAATTTGTGTTTTGTTTTGGTCACAAATGCTACTGAATGGTTTAGTATTCGAGCAAAATCTTCAATTTAACATAGTTGACTCTATAAAATGACACATTTGCTGCAGAGGTATGGTTTGCATCATAAATAGTGAGTCTACAGGTACAAGGTTTGGGGGTCTGGGCTGGGGTCAATCACGCAATGCTGGTCTATCTTTCTCCACACCAAAATGAAGGAAATCACTGTATGGGTTAAAGGGCAGGTTGCCCATCTAGGTTACCTGGTCTTTGGGGTATAGAGCATGTTTGGAACGTGAAAAAAGGGTATGTGTATGTTTATGTTGGGTAAGTGAAGGGGAGTATGTGTTTGTGTACTGCATTTCTCCACTTGTGAAATTAAAATCTATTTGTATTCACATTGGCAGTTGGACAAAAAATTTAAGTTCCACACCAATAAAAAATTTTTTTAAATCTAGATACGATCAAAAAGCACATAACAATTCTGTACCCAAGCCATAAAAATATGAAGCTCAACCTATTGAGTGTGCAGGCCCCAAAAGCAGGATATCATTAATATGGCCCGAAAGTAAAATGAATAGGACAAAATATCACAAACTCTTTTTTAAAACATTATAAATTGCAAACAGTTATCTTTAGTATCTTCAGGCCTTAAAGTTCAGCGGTAATGGTAATGTTGTCTTGTTGAATCTTGTTTTGCTTCCCACTATGACACGTTATAAATGCAACCAAATGTGTTTAGGAAATTGCAGACATTTAGAATGTAAACAGAAATATAATGTCTTTAAGCTGTGCAATTTTCAATCTCAATATAAAACAAAAAATATGGTTCTTGTCAAAATCATACATTAAATGCATAAAGTTCAGATACATTATTAAACTCCAAAGAAAGAACATCACCTTCAGTAGATATCATTCAGTGAAAAGAGAATAATTATTTTTCTAAATATAATTTCAGAGTAATTAATTCATATCTTTAATATCGTCCAATATCCTCCAGTACATACGTGACCCCGTTCTTCTGCTAACCAAACCAATTCAACACCTCTATGAGCAGAATGTTTTCCTGCCCCAAGAGAAATCCTTCCATTTCAACTCAATTGATTCCTCTATTCCAGTTTCCCATCTCTAACTTTTTTCATTTCAAGCAAGAGGTGCATGCATTGTCAATGACATCAAATAAAGGGCAGTCATTGGTATGGATGAGGAGGATCCTCAGAGATTGAAGCACCTTCCCTGTCACAAAAGCACAAGATAGGAAGCCAGGGGAGAAACAAGAAAAGCATATCCTTTAACAGTGAAAACAGATTATTTGATACGAGACTGAAAAGAAGAAAGGTGAAGTTTTTTTTGGACAAGTTCATTGACAAAAAAAATAGGAGGAAACTGACAGGCAGAGATAGCTACAGCTTGCAGTGTTGTTAATTTGCATTCACTGAACTATTTGTTGAGGGGGTGGGCAGAGTTTTCAATCTGTTTTCTACATGTGGTGTCCTTGATTACCTGTTAAAGTTGCCTTGGAGACATGACAGGATCAGCAATGCTCAGGATGTGAGGGAGAAAGGATACACATTATGTTTCAAATCTACAAATGTGTTTTTTGGTTACTCCTACTCATGATGAAGTCCTGCTGAGACATTTTAAGCTGTTGGGGCACAATCTAACATGCATGTGTTAGGACTGTCAGAGAAACCATTTCAACCCCACGCAGAAAGTCACTTAGCTAGATTTAACCCGAAGAACCTTGCAACACAAAAGTAGGGCTACTATTAACTGCAACACCATGCAGACAAAATGTTTTTTTTTATTATTCTGCAAAACAAGTGCAGGTGCAACATTTTTGACACTTTTTGTATTTCATGTACCTTTTCCTCAAGGTGAAATATATGAATGAGTTACTGTGTATAACTCAATATGAAGAGTCTATCAATGACTAAAATAGAAATCTAAAAATTTGTGTCTGAATCTTTTTTTTCACTAGAGACAGGCTTTATTGCTTATCTACAGAAGGGGGACAGAAAAGAAAAGGCTTCATTACAGAGCATATAAAACCTAAATGGAAAATAGTCTGAGGATGGCTGCATGTGTGTGATAGGGGCATGCACTCAGCTCTGATGCCTTGGGTGTTCTGGCCTGGTGTGCTAAGGCCTCACACTGGACTATACAGATTGCTGTCATAATGGAAAGTGGGTCTGTGGTGGCAAATAGACCTAAGCTTTCAGAAGACAACATACACACTAGGTGCCTCAGGTTCATTTTGTGTCTGACTACAGACTTTGGTGTAATTTGCATGAAACGAGGCTCTGAAAATTAATTTTAATGCAGCTAGTTCTTTGTTTATCCCTTAACCACTTAAGACTGCAGGCATTGTTTTTATTTTTTGTGTATTCATTAGGTCCCAAGTTTGAGAAGTTAAATATTTTATAATATTTAACAGCATATCCTGTTCCATGGTGGTGTGTTTCATTCTAACCTTACATAGGGGGACTATCCTCTGTCTAATTTGTGCAACAGTTTATGTGGTAATACAGTGAGTCACTTAAGAGTGAGTCACTGTGGACAAACAAAACACAGCCAATGCATTTTGAATGAGGGGGAGGTGGGAAACTTCTCAGGTTTTACTTAAACTTCCATTTAATGGCTAAAAGCATGTTGTCATGCTGTGAGCAAGCGGAGGCCAGGTCAGATGAGCTCAATCTCCGCCATGCGGTATTTGCAATAAAGGTCATAGACTGAAGAACAGTAACAAGGCCCTCTTTCTTTCTTTAAAATATCATTTGCTTGGCTCGATATTTGCAGAGTTGTATTTTTCATATTCATTTTATGGAACATTTGATTTGGAACCTCTTTCCTCTCAGGGGTTTGCAGAGTGTTTTTTTCTGCATTGGTCCCGTGCCACTGCTCTTTTGTCATCATGAAGGTGGTTTTATAATGGCAGCCTTTGGCAGTCTGTTACAATATTCTCAACACCATTTACTCCAGCACTTTAACTGTACTCGAAAAGCTGACCAGTGCTTTCACTTGAGTATGTAAGCATCATTGTTGATATTTTGTTTTTTGCACTGCACGCACAGAGAAGAACTGGACATGCAATTGTGACAGGTTCTTTTTTTTTTAAATAACATTTTAAGTTACAATTAAGCCATGCACTTATCAACAGTTAAAAGGAATGCCTTTTTTACAACAATGTGTGAACTAAGACTTGACAACCATAAAAAGAAAATGCAGGTGAAAACAATGAAAAAATCATCCTTTTAAATTTAGCAAAAAAATAAATATTTGATCACTCAACAAATATATTCTAAGCATGTATTATTCATGTTTGCTTTGTGAGAGAGCTTAAAAAGCCATTGAAAAACATCATAGTCATTAGGAAATATGTTTTTGCTAACAGGATCCACAAATCTTCAATGATGTTTAAGTAGGTGGCATGTGTGAAAGGAACAGGGGTTCCCAGCAGAACATTGCTCCAAAGCATAATTGAATATTGCTTCATGCTCCTATTTTAAAGCTTATGTGCACATTGGTGACTGTTTCTATAGAGGACATGGCTCAAGGTAGTCACAGGTTTATTTGAATTTTACTTTTATACTTTGTACTTTTGTTACTTGTTGCTTTCCTTAATCAATAGATCAACTACTGAACACTAACGGAGCATAATAAAAAAGGATTACAATTATTACCATTATTATTAAAATTGAAATATAATATGTATTATTCATAATGAAACAATTTAAACAAGGCCTGTATTAATTATCTTACCAGATATAAATCCACAATTAGTCTCCCAACAACAAAACAGTATTTAGTATAATTATCTTAATTTATAAGTTTTATCAGTACAAAATCATTTTTTGTTTCTTAACACAGAAATACTACTTATATTGTAACAGTTATGTACAAAAATATCTTCCTGCATGATAAAATCAATACAGCAGATTGCTTTAAATAACATGAATAAGTGATGATTGTTGGTTTTTGTGTTTTCAGCCAAACTGTGCAACAAGAATTTGTTTTTATTAGTATTATTGTTATAATTATTTTGTAAACAAAACTATGATTACCCCTGAGCAATTTAAAGCTGTTATGAAGTCTGCAATTATGCTGTGATGCGATGTAAAAGAGGAAGGTTGCAGTCAGAACTCAACATAGTTTTGAGCACTTACAGTTAAACATTGGTCACAAAACATACATTCCAGTGTAGTCGGACATTTTACTACTAGAAATACAAACAATCATTATAATGGTAAGAGAATTTGACAAAGCTAGATATTGCTGGTCCGCAGAAATTGGTGTGCTGATTGTCGTTCCTAAAGAATGGTTACAAAATATTTTGGCATAGGTTGTTCTGTGAACAGTCAGGTATTAACTATAGTAAGTGATCATTAAACATGATTGGATAGTGTGTATGTATTAAAACTATCCTTCCTAAAAAAATAAAAAAATAAAAAATGAAAAAAAACTACTATTGCTAGAGTACAGTACTAACCACTAGGACAAAGACGACAATAATAAGAGGTCAGCTGCAGTAACAGTAAAATTTTATAAGGACATTTCAGATATTGGTCTTAAATTGCCTGTTGCACAATACAACCACAGACCACTGTTTCAAGTTCATCAGAAGAATTTTTTTTTTAAACATAAAAGGTGTCTTTGTGGCAGAATTTGTGTGAACACATTTATCTTCAAATGTGGCTTGTTGCTACTATTTCCTTTTTCATTTAATCTTACTAAAAAGGGTTTCATATTTCATCTAGATAATTTTGAATCAAATGTTTTTACTTATTCAAACATTCAATAAATACTTTTATTGCCATGAACACAATAAATGCCCTCTTTCTATATATTCCACATTTCTGCTGTTTTTTGTTCTGTGTCCACACCTAAATATATATCACAAAAAATATTTGCAGAGAAAATTGAAACATAAAATGTAGCCTTCAAATGATGATGACACACTTTTATTATTATCCCATTAAGCACTGTTATTAGCCATATTTTTTCAAATTTACTTGAATTTGCTACACTTTATAATTTAAAACATACTTTATTAGAACCTGTCTGACAAAATGAGTGGAGGCCAAAAACTACTACACTTAAAAAAAAAAAAAAAAAAACTACTGGAATCCGTAACAAAGGTTTTACTGAGGTTTTAGGAGAACAAGAAACACAATCTAAGCCATTCTGACAAATGTGGAAAACATGGAACAGGGAATGTTGCCAAGATTGGCCATCCTTTAAGGGGGTCATCGAAAACTCATCCTGATGATCACAAAAGACAGAGAGAAGTTCCCCTCCACGGTTAAGGTAATCGTTTATGATTTAGAAATAAGAAAAAAAGTGCTAAAATGCTTTCTATAATAGAGTTTAAACAAAATCTACTGTTGACCAAAAGAAACGGAAAGATCAATCCTAAATTTTTTACAATATTTTTACTGATCACAAACAGTTTTGTAAAGATAACCATAAGACTTAGACAAAAGTGAAGCCTTTAGGAATGTATGTGTCCAATCCTATCTTTAATACACCTAACAGGTCGGATGCTTAAAAAAAGCATGCCAACTATCAAACATAGTGGGGATAAAGAATTTTGCGGCTGCTTGGTCAAAAACCTGGACAGACTGTCAGAAATTACATACTGATAATAAATTGTGCTCTTTCAGAGTCAGTTTGGATTTTGATGTTCTGAGACGGTGCAAAACAGGCCACTTATGCTTCAACACTAATAGGAATGTAAAAAAGTGGTTGTTGCTGCCAAAGATGGCACTACCCATTATTAGGATTAGGGGAATTAATATTTTCACAGAGGACAAAATTGGTTTGGATTTTTTTCTTTTTAAAAAAAGTCCCATCTATAAACTGGATTTTGTATTCATCTTGCATATTTCATTGTATTATTGCATTTTGTTTATGAAACACTTATTAACAGAAAAAGCAAAAACAAAATATGCACAGTTTCATTGCATTCTAAAATGTTGCTGTGTAACCAATGCTTGCACATCCTAAATTTCTGGGTCTTTAAATGTATCTTTTGGTCATTTGAATAAATTCATGGTTTTTATACATTAAATCTCGGCTTCACAGATTAATTGACTTAAAAGATTTAAATTAATGCAAAGGGTTCTCATTTAAAAGTGCTAAATACATAGATCCAAGCTGTCACTTCACATTGCACTGTGTATATGATTTAGCACGGCCTCTTAACATTGACCTCCCATCTGACAGTCCTCAGGTTAATGGTGTGAAAACAGGGACCCTGCTTTCCTCAACCTGTCAAGTGGTAATTGGCCTACAGTTTCCTTTAATAGCAGTGTGCCAAAGAGACTGCAAACACTTTCTAAACTGTGTACAAACTAATTGGTGAAGAGCAAATAAGAAGGACCAGACTAAACATGAATCCACTCTTTAATATGTTAATATGTATAAATATTTTATATTGCATGACATAGGCTTATCATTCTTTTTTTGCTCTTGTATTGCAGGTTATCTATCTGTGCACATGAAAGAGAAGGAGAAAGAAGAGAACTGTCAGAATCACCAAGATGAGACCGTTTAATGATGGTAGCCTCTAAGGACAAAAGCTCAAGACAAGCTGAGGTGGTGAAGTCTCCTTTTGAACATCGCCACAACATTACCTCCCTAACAATAAACTAAAAGAGGACAGCAAGCATTTTCTCATTGGTACATGGGGACAATATGCATCATCACATATCCATCAATACAAACAAGACAAATAACACCAATTATTCCAGCTCTGAAAAGAGTTGAATATCCATATACTTTCCCAACAGAATCAAATCAAGCTAACAGCTGCAGTATTAAGTTACTTTGTTGTCGTTTTTTTAGCCCTATACATGACTTACAGAAAAGCACAAATGGCCTGCAGATCTGGCAGGGTGATGAGTGCCTTGTTTTGGTCTATGACTATTATATGTTTTACTCACACTGGTAGAGTAAGTGGTGATTGCTGGTTAATTGAGGGAGAAAAGGGCTTTGTATGGCTTGCGATTTGCAGCCAAAACCAACCACCCTATGAGGCCATCCCACAGCACATCAATAACACCATTGTTGACCTTCGTCTGAATGAAAACAAAATCAAAAGTATACATTATTCTTCTCTCAGTCGCTTTGCCAACTTGACCTACCTGAACCTGACCAAGAATGAGATCTCATATATAGAGGACGGCGCCTTTTCTGCTCAGTTTAACTTGCAAGTTCTCCAAATGGGCTTCAATAAGTTACGAAACCTGACAGAGGGGATTCTCCGGGGTTTAGGAAAGCTGCAGTACCTCTACCTCCAGGCGAACTTGATTGAAACTGTGACACCTAATGCCTTTTGGGAATGCCCCAACATAGAAAACATTGACCTCTCCATGAACCGAATTCAGCAGTTAGATGGATCCACATTTACCAGCCTAACTAAGCTCACCACTTGTGAGCTGTACACAAACCCATTTAATTGTTCGTGTGAGTTGCTGGGATTTGTTAAATGGCTTTCAACTTTCCCAAACAAGACAAATGAGCGAATGGTCTGTGACTCTCCACGTGGTGTTGCAGGTTACAGCTTACTGAGCCAGAATCCTAACAACCCTGCGTACAGAAATGCACTTCACATGCTAACTACTGTGTGTACCGATGACTATGTGACACCATTTATTACTGTGTCCATGGAGTCCACAACACTACCGCCTGACGCAACACTTTGTGGACTGGAAGACTGTCCCTCAGGAACAGAACCAGAGGACATAACAGTCAGTACAACTGAAAATGATGTGCAGGGGACCCCTTTGATGAAAGTGAAGGAAATAACAAATACAGGTGCCACCATTACAGTTCAAATTCCTAATCCCTACAGGAAAATGTATATTCTTGTTCTTTACAACAACAGCTTTTTCACAGACATTCAAAACCTAAAAGACATAAAGGAAGATATTGAGCTTAAAAACCTTAAACCCCATACCAACTACACATACTGTGTTGCTTCAATTCGTAATTCTCTTAGACACAACCACACATGTCTGATAGTCTCCACTGGCCCTTGGAATGGAAAAGACAGAGTTGTAAACAATGCAACTGCTACTCACTACATAATGACTATTTTGGGCTGTCTTTTTAGCATGGTGATTTTTCTAGGAATTGTATATTATTGCTTGCGAAGGAAGCGTCAACAAGATGAAAAGCAAAGGAAATCCGGCAGTCTGAAGAAAAATGTAATGGAATTCAAGTATGGACAAGAGCTAGAAGGTGGGACTATTTCTAGAATGTCACAAAAGCAGCTGCTGGCTGGGGAAAGCATGGCCCGTATGCCATACCTACCATCGGCAAGTGAAATGGAGCAGTACAAGTTTCAGGAAATTAGTGAAACTCCCAAAATGATGAAGGGGAACTATATGGATGTCCGGAGCATGGATCATCATGAGCGCAGAGAGTGTGATATGGGAATGGCTGGAAACAGTCAAGGATCAGTGGCAGAGATTTCCACAATTGCAAAAGAAGTTGATAAGGTCAATCAGATCATTAATAACTGTATAGATGCCCTAAAGTCAGAATCAACTTCTTTTCAAGGTGTTAAATCTGGAGCAGTGTCGACGGCAGAGCCCCAACTGGTACTATTATCCGAGCACCCCCAAAGTAATTCTGGCCTTCTTTCTCCAGTATATAAAGACAGCTACCATCACTCTCTTCAGAGGCATAGAGGCTCTGATGTTTCGCCAAAGAGGCCTAGCACTGCCACAGGCGGGCCCATGCGAAGCCCAAGGCCTTATCGCTCTGACTCCAAGTACATAGAGAAAACCTCTCCAACAGGGGAAAGCATCATGACAGTAACACCTGCCGCAGCCATCTTGAGGGCTGAGGCAGATAAGATCCGCCAGTACAGTGACCACCGGCATTCATACCCTGATGTTCAGATAGAGGAGCTAGAGGGACCTGATAGTTATAAGCTGTTGGAACCCCTTACACACTCCCGCTCCAGAGACTTAGCCTATTCCCAGATGTCCTCTCAGTATCACAATATAAGCTATACATCCAGTCCTGAATACTACTGCAAACCGTCACACAGCATCTGGGAGCGATTCGGACTCCACCGCAAGCGACATAAAGATGAGGAATACATGGCTGCCGGTCATGCACTGCGTAAGAAAGTTCAGTTTGCAAAGGACGAGGACCTGCATGATATTTTAGACTACTGGAAAGGAGTGTCAGCTCAACATAAATCCTAATTCATCAAAGTTTTTTTTAAATTGGACTTTCTGTCGCTAAAATGACACAAGGACTTTATTTGACATCTGAATCAAGGGATACTTCTCTAGCATAATTAACTAATATCTCATGTATATCCCACTCTTTTGGGTGTGAAGATGATGAGGTGAGGATTGGTAAAATGTATGTTATTATCTAAAGCATTCATCTGGAAAAAAAATATTGCAAATTAATTATATATATATATATATATGTTACAATGGATATTGGGTTCTTTGGGTATCGCATGGCCAAGTCCTGTGACAGTGGATTTGCTGTTGTGTAATATGAATCAACTATATGAAGAAAATGAAACTTTTACATTTTTGAGGAACTATCAGGACCCACACAAAGAGAAGACTTTTACTTCCTCCTTACATATATTTAATTGAAAACTGTGTACAGATATGGGTTTCTATATTTGAAATGTTTGCTGTGTAAATGGTAAAGTATTAGTAGATGAATCAGGCTTATCAAACTGGCCGCTGTCTATTTAGAATACCATTTATGTTTAAATCTATATTTAACGCTAGAACCACAATCATTCCAGTACTCCTCAGAACTGCCATAGTTTTTATTCCCCTTTATATTAGCCTTAAAAATGAAAAAAAATGACTATCAATAGATTCTATTCTGATTATTGTGTTATTTTAACAAACTGTAGGGAGAATAAAACTTGACCGATGTAGAAAAACTACTTGGACAACTGTATTATAGCATTAGAAACACATCTAAAGCAAATATCTCTAAAGCTATGTCAAATATATCTATTGCATTTTTCTTAACTTAGCAAAGAAGTGAAAATGGCAATTAAAAACAAATTCACTAAAGGTAGATTTCATTGGCTAAAAATGATCCTTACCAGACACAACAGATTTTCCACTTGATTGGTTATTGGACAATCCCAAATTACAATCACAACTTTTAAAGTTAAATCTGGCATTGTAATTTCAAGAGTTGTAACAAAACCTGTTATACCTTTTTCTTGTTCTCTTTTTAAGGCTTTAGGAATGAACAAAACTAGAGGCCAAAAGCTTTTGATCAACAGAAACTCTCCTTGGTCTGTACTCACATGTGGGTAATATGCTAGTACTGTTTTATTGTTTGTGAGGCAAATATAGTAAGCACTGTGTATTTGATACCGTTTCTGTTAGGTAAAATTACTTACTTGGCAGTTTTTGGTATACATTTCAAATTTCTATTCATGTCAGACATATCCCATAACTATTCCAGTGTTAAAGAAAGACATTTTAGTAAAAGCCATAAAGTATCACACAAAGAGGGTTCAATTTGAAAGTGTTAGACAGAGCTTAGAATGAATGAGGAGTAAAAATCTATTTGCAGTTCTAGTGTTAAAGTCATTTGTAAGAACTCTACCTGTTATATATTTTTTTTTTCCAATATTTATTTTTAAGCTTTTTTTATGATTTAGAAGGATTTATTTTGTAGGTTCCCTGAATCACAAAGTGCAGTATTTACCGGTTGGATCCTGAAATGATTACCTGGTGGCAAAAATGCAGTAAGAGCCATGCTGTTTTTAACATCTATGTTTCTGTTCCATGAACCACCATTTGTATCTTTTGTACCAAAGTAGAAAATACTAAAAATGTTTACAATTTTTCTGCATAGTCAAACTATTGTACAGTAGGCTATCAGTATAGTTTAGGCATTTTATTTTAGATGCCCCTCCTTCAGAATCGAAAAATTGGGAAACTGTTGTACTCATAAATATGATTTTGTTTAAAAGCCTGCTCTTAAACATTAACACTCCAAAGGGAAAGCAGCTGTACATTGTCATTATTTAGGTAGACAGAAAGCTTCCCTGCGGGGGAGCCTGATTGGTGAATGTAACAGACACATATTCTGATCTGTCTATGGCAGCTTTTTCCATGTATTTTCAAGATGAAATTTTAAATCATTCTTTTAACACTTGTGGATTTTACTATTGTTTTAATTTTACTTCACTATTTCTTCCAGCCTGCTATATTGCATAATGTGTGATTGTACAAATGAACAAACATAGTTAGTTATTCAGATGGGCCTTGTTGCTCTCTGAGAGGTTTAATGTGAATTCTATCTGCTTAGGCTGTTGAAACATTTTGTATATTATGACAGATAATTAATTACCAGAGAAACATCAACATGCTACAGTATAGTTTTCGAATGTGAACATGAATACTCGGACTTAATACCTGTGAATTTATATTTTTATGTTTTATTGTTTTTTTTTAAGCAAACATATTATTTTCAGCTTTTTATTTGTATGATGTTTATATATTTTATTCCAATAAGGCTCATGATGATTCACCATAAGGTAATTTCATATAATGCAATATTCTATGTCACTCGAATGATGAATTATTTCAATATCAATATGTATAAATATGTTTGTTATACATTTTTATGATCATTGCTCCAAACATATTAAAACAAAAAGTGTAGCAACCTATTTCCTCACCACAAAAACAAAAACAGAAATATTTCGAAAATATCTGTTACTCATTAAAATGACTATATTCATTTCAAATCAAGATTCCAATCCTTTCTTTAGTCTGAATTTTTTAGGAGGATAAGCTCAGCAATAGCAATTTACTACATTAAAGTAATGCACGAAGCAGGTATTTTAATAACTAAAAACTACTGTTGCTGCGTCCTTATTAAGTTTGATGCTTTTAAAACGTCATATAAAGAACATCTTTTCTAAACTAAATTTTAATTCATTCTGTTTTTCTTAACCTTGGACAAATTTTCTTTCCAATCCTAATATAAAAATATATCATACATTTGTTTACCCATTGTATTGGGTCAAGATTTGTGGGATCAGAGCCTTGTGCGTTGTAATGGTGAAAGAGTGCATAAATAAACTGTAGGTCAAACTAAACCAGTCAGAACCATATCAACATGCAATGTTTTCTGTAAATAAAATTCATTAGGTTTTTATAGATCTACATTTGCATAAAATATTATGAGTTTCACTTGGTTCTGTGGTGGTTATTATCAAAAAATGCATTGCATTCAAATTGCTACCCATAATTTTTTTTCAGAAGATAATTGATTCCAGTTTTAATCTGCATTCTTAAAGTTGTCTTGTTTGCTCTCTGGCTGAAGTAACGACACTATTCGGTGACCTTAGCTCTGGCCGAATTAACAAGTGATAAACATTCTAATTCTAATAGATTAGAAAAACAAAACAGCACGGCAGACATACGTGTAAAGGACTGACACTGTCTTGAGTTTCTGGATGCCTGAGTGCATGCATTTGAATTTTAAACTCATTTGTATGTTTTTTCTTACAGTACCCTGTTTATTTAATTAACCATGAAATTATTATTCTACTTTGTGATGACACATTCATGAGCCTAATGTGAATGTAATATGTAAGCACCTTGTTATCTGTTAACTGGGTTTTCTAACTTAATGTTTTACCGCCTTACATTTTTTTTTATTTAAGAAAAAGTGTTCATCCTCGTTTTATTTCTAATGTTTATATTGTTGTTAAATCTCCATTTATCATTTTTATAAAACGGTTTTCAATATCTTTCAAGAGCTGTCAGGGTTCTAGTTTATTTAGCTACTTAGAACCATGTTTTATATTGCATATTGTAGCACTTCTGTGTCTCATAAGAGTACAAAGTGATGAGGAAAACATATAGAGAGTTCAACAGTTGTTTGAGTGCATCAAAAACAAACAAGAGCACAAAAATGTGTTTGTTATTATTATTATTGTTATTATTATTATTATTATTATTATTTTCTATTCTTAAACTATGTTATCTGCTTTCAGACAAAATACTGTGAAATAAAGTCAAGGGTGCACACACAGCAAAGTCAGTATCTTTATTATGAGTTTTACACTTTTTAAAAATTATTTTACCAGCTATGATGGCTTAGTTTCAAGAGCGTGTGAAATTATTTGTTTTACATACAGAATGTAGATTTTTAACTATTAGGGAGATAAAGTGGATATAATAAACATTGAGGAACTATAGCTATGCTTTAACAGATTTAATTTAGAAATTAAAATAAATCTGATAAAACACATTTAGTTATAACGAATAGCCTTTAACTGTTGCCCATTGCATCTAAAACTAGATGTTTACACTGTATAAAAAGACAATACTTTTTCTATGATATGATAATATATTTGACTAAACTTGTACTTAGTTTTAACAGCCAAAGTTTGCTTGAATGCATTTGCTAAATCCTAAAATAACGAGAGAGAGAAATACTTTCTTCTAATTTAAGGTTTGCATACACAAAGCTTACCATGCCTTTAATTCATTTAGAAAAGCCCCAAAGATCACAATGCCATGGCTTGCCTGGTTCTTTTTCAAAAATGACTTTATTTGTTAATCTTTATGTATTGTGGATGTATTTAAGTAATGTTTCAAAAACATGTCTTTATGACTATATAGGAAACAGAATTTACTGTAAATCAGTCTCCTTCTCAGGTAAAACGGGGTTCAAACAGTATTACATAGGTTAATACAATCCAAATGTTCATTGATTCAGTCAGTTCCATATTCTGGTTGCTTGGGGTCATTTTCCATGTGGTAATTAAGTTTACATCTGAGTCTCAAGTCTTCTGCAGCCTCTAACAGGTTTTCCTTTAGGATTGCCCAACATGCAGCTCCGCCCACCTTTACATCAGTTCTCTGTCCCTGTTCAAGAAAAAGTGTCTCCACAGCATGATTGTTCTACTGCCATATTTCAACATGGAGATGAAGATTGTAAGGGTAATATGCAGTCTTAGTTTTACACATAACATTTTGACTAATGAGGGGAAATGTTCCCTAACATCTAAAGATCAAATTTAAACAGAACCTTTTATGGCTTTGCTTCAACAATAACTCTCTTATTACCACCAAATGTAGAGAGTGCATGAAGAAACAGTTTGTGTGTCAACAGACTGATTGGTTTAGCATTACATCTCCTTGCTCAATGTAGCCATGTCCAGCTTGTTAGCTTATAAGAGCAACTCAGTACTTCTTGGTAAGACTGACAAAAGTAGTATGTGACAAGGAGTTTTTTCTTGGCTGTATACCCAAAGATACAAATTTGTACAAGACAAAACTAAATTAGATATTGTTGGAGAAAATTTCAAAACTATGTTTTGTGTTTGAAGCATTTCCAGCAAACTGATATCATTGAGCCAAATCACAGCCAAAATACGTCACGCAAATGCAAGATTGATGGCAGGAGGTGTAGGTGATTATTTTTCCTGTCCATCATTGCCTTTTTTTTTAAACGTACACACACACACTTGAAAATATTCTGCAACATATGCCAAGACATGTCATGCTATTCTAAAACATTAATTGAGAAATAATTCAATGTAATTAGAAAGATAGATTTATAGCTTATCTACAAATTGAAGTTCCTTTTGAAATTTTTTTTTCTTTTTTTTAAGAAATAACTGATAACATGTTCATTAATAAATTGTAAAGTTATGTCGTTTAACACACATCAGGCTAGCAGCTGTTAACGGTGGACTAATGGAAGCCGCACCTCTAAGTCACCTCTCTTTCACTGATGGTCACACTTGTCAGACTCATTTGGATATCAATTCTTCACACAGCAGATGTGTCTTCATACATACCTGTTCACAAATTTTAAGATAGCGAAGCTAGAAATTATAATTATGTTAAGGTGATTAATGTAGCCCTTTTACCAGAGAATATTTAGCAACATTTTACTCAACCAATCAACCAAAAACACTTTATTTATCCCAAAGGGAAAGTAAATGTCGAGGCAACTCATTTATAATTAAGGAATTGTAATAAAAAAAAACAGTTCAACAGTTCATTTTCCTAATAGTAAATGGCAGATTGTTGCACCAAAACAGGTCTCCAGTCCCTCATATGGAGACACTATCTCCCATGCATATAAATAGCCAGGCACACTAACAAGTGATGTACAGTTCACAAATAAAACACATGAACTTTTGATTGAGGGAGAAAACCTGAACATTCCAGCAAAAAAAAAAAAAAAAAATGGGCAAACTATGGAGAGAGCTCCCAGCCAACTTTTAAATAAGGGATCATCTAGCTAAGTGGAAAAGCTTCCCCATTCAAATGGTTTTAGCAAATACTAATGAAAACGATTCCTATAATTAAAAGGGCAATATTGAGCACTTTATTGATTCATGCAGACAGTTTGTCTTTTATTCTACTTTTTCTTGTGATATATTATTTTCCTTTTCCATTGGTCAGTCCTGAATTAATTATCCAGTTGTTTTCAAGTTTCCTCTTCATCAATCAACTCATCCACCTTATTCCATCTGACAACGGATCTCTCATAGTCTATTTACTATGTTAGTTCTCAAAACATTTCTCCAAAAAGCTATTTTATTCATGTATGTATTTCATTAAGGGGGATGTTGACTTTGTCATTGACAAAAAAGTTAATTCATTCATTTCTGTAAGTTTGTACTTATTCCCAGTGTCTTAATTTTCTACTAAGTACCTAATTTGTGGATTACTGTTTGTAATTTATTTGTAAATGTAAATTAATTGAGTTTTTTCACAGGGTCCATTGGGAATTTTATATCATTGAATCAATTATTTTCCCTCAATTGTATGCTATTATACAATAATTAAAGTATTAAAAACATATTAAATGGATATGAATGCAAAGAAAAAGTTTAATACTTGCAGATAGGTAAAAGATTTAAAAACGGACATTTATTTAATCACTATTTGCAGTTTTTAAAAAGTAGAAGATAACAAATCATAACCAGTAGCTGCTACGTACAGACAAGTGAGCAGGTGCACTAGTGTACATTCAACTGTTACGAGAGGCCAAGAGTTTGTAATTTGCAAACTCCTGAGAATTATAAGTCCTCTTTATAGTGAACACCTTGTGCAAACCTTTAAGAAGTAAATTTTTGGTTGGTAATGCACTGACATTCAAACTGTCTTTCTGCTTTACTTTACAGTAAAAATATCACTTTTTGTTTGTTGCTATGAAGAAGATTGCCGAACAAAAGACAGGAGGAAAAAAAAATCTTTATTTAGTCTTTAAATAGCAAAAGTAGTGATAATACAGCTAATTCACCCATTGGTAACTGGATACATTTGAGATTCCTAGTCACTAACGTTTCTGATTGTAGAATATACTATTTTTGGATCAAAATAAAAAGCAAAGCTTAGCAAATAAGCACCATTCCAAGAGTACTTTCTATAGCGCAGAAGAACTAGTTACGACCACAATGTTTATTGAAGTAATTGTGCATGGATGACTTTATTCAGGAGAGAAACAGAGCCAAATGCAAAAGCACTGAGCTTGTGGCACATTCTAAAGAAAAGACAAAAACGGAAAGTATGGGGACTGACATACTCTACTTTTTTTATAACCCTGATGATGTTTTATGATCTTTCCTCTCCAACATATAAAATGTAAAATCTAAGTTGGATCAATTGCTGTTTGCTTGTAAGGATTACTACTGTCCTCTTTTCAGCAAAATTCAGTACCAAAGACCAAAAACACAGCCATCTACAGGACTCGGAAGCATTAGATATAAAATACGTGAAGAGTGCAAACACCAAAGTTTTTGAGCCCTTGTCAAATTCAGTCCCTAATTGGATATGGGCGATCGACTTACAAGAAGAGAGTATTTACAGTTGGCTCTAAAATGAGATCACCTCTAAAGATCAAAGCTCAAATAACTGGTATAATTAACAGACTGATCCCAAATGAAACTGCTTTGGAGGGTGATAGAACAAGCTAATAAACTACAGGTTAAATCCTTTGACAGATTCAAACTGGGAATCATCGTGCCAAGATGCAATAAGAAGTATCTTGATCCACATGAAACCCTGAGGAAAAAAGGTTTCAATATTCAGATTTTTTGGATAGTTTAGGCTATGAGGTAGAAAGTTACATATTGCAAAAAAAAGGCATGATTTGTGTTTATTTAGGTTTTATTATACGTCCCTAACCTTGAACATCAGATCTTGCTTGCTTTAAAACTTTACTTCACTTTATATATATTTAAATTGCATCAATCCTTCTATTTAAGTTAATGATTACATAGAAAACCTAGATTAATATAGGAAAATATTTTGCAGGAACTATTTGATTTGTTTAAAATACGCCTGGCCATCAAATTACCTTAAAACCCATCATCTCATTTCGGAGGTTTTTGATTCAAATGAGTTCTCTGAACTTGATAATAAACAAACTCTTTAATATGATGCAGTTTTTAGTTTTGTCACAGATAAACCCTTGCAATATTTGATGAACTTGATCAATGGTTTTGCAACTTATCCTTGTCTCCTGCACCACTATGAATGTGCTGCCTCTACCATCGTATGCAAATACAGTTCCACATATTTTTTATAGAAACCAACCACAGCCCTCTATTTTAAGAACAATCTTCTGCCTCTATCTTGAGATTCCAGCATATTTTTTTGCCACTTCATCACCGCAACATGTAATGATTTTAGAACAACCATTTTTAATGTGCTTTTGCCTCCTTGCAGCTTTGTAGGGTTGTACTATGCAGAGATTCTTTTTTTACATTGGCCATTGTTAGTAAAGAAAATTATTAGGACGTCCAATATTTTGATATAGGTAAAATATCTATGACAGTACTCATGTCTTCTTCTTAGATGAGATTGGGTCATCCAAGCAGTTACAATTTTACAAATTTTTAGCTAGATATCAGTAAATTTTTTGCTACATTTGTAGAACTCAAAATCCAGCATCGAACCATCATGACTAGGAAGCAGATATAGTTCCATGTCAGTGTCAGTGGCTTTTCCTTTTCCTGACAAACTGGTGAGCATCGAACCAGTATATGAACACAATTATCTACTCATTTCTAGTCCATCCTTGCTCTTGGCAGATTAAGACAGACATTTTGCATCTTTGTGTAAGATAGGTCTAACCTTATGTGTATGTCATCTCCAGAAAAAACATTACCAGTTTGCATTTGAAGATAGTAATATCAATAAATTACACAATTCTACTTCCCACATTGCTTTTCATTCATATCGGCTGGCAAGGCTCTTTACTATTTTTTTCCTTTTCATCCCCCTTAAAAGCTGTTGCATCTTCCATTGAGCTTTCAACCTCCTGTAATCAGGCCTTCCTCCACATCTTCATCATCATCTTCCTCCATGAGCTCTATGTTTGACTTTTATTCCACAATATTCAGTAAAAGGCTTTTTACCTCACTCAGCCTCTGTTTCGGGAAATATAAAAACTGGGTAAAAATAGTAAATTGCAAGTCCAGAGACATGATATAAACCTTGTTTTTTGACAAGGTTTAAATTATTGGAAGTTTTTTATTTTTTTTAAAGTTTACTTTATTATCAAATTAAAGATGAAATATGAAATATAAATCTTACTGCGATAGACTCGCAACCTGTCCAGGGTGTACCCCTGCCTCTCGTACGTTGTAAGCTGGAGATGGGCGCCAGCAGACCCACCCGACCCCAATAGGGACAAAGGTGTACAGAAATGGATGGATGGATAGATGTAAATCTTAACAAAAGATGGATGATATGTAGATATTTTAAATGTTTATCTACCCTGCTGCCACAAATTTTAGACGCAGGTATTCCCACCATTTTTGAAAAGGCAGTGCAAGTGCTCTGCTGGTCACACTCTAAACGAATGTGGCATTGGTACAAAACCCAGAATGTCCTCTTTGCAGAATATTTGGTCTAACATATATTGCAAAGATTTGTGGTCTAACAACCAAATCCACTACAGAGGGAAAAACTAGACTATTTTGTGTCGGGGATACAGACAGACATTTACATTTATGCATTTAGCATACCTGGAATTTACCTGCAATATGCTGGGAGAGGATTTAACATTAATGATGACACTCATTTACAGCATTTAGGTAAACACAGAAGGCCCAAGTACCATACACTGAGTGCTAACTAATATCAGGGGGGGGGTTATAAGTGCATTTAGATCTTTCAGGGCATTAGATACTCTCGGAAGAGCTGGGTCTTCAAGGATTTCTTGAAGGTGGAAAGAGAATCTGATGCTATGATAGTGCACGGAAGGCCGTTCCACCAGCGAAGAACCGCAAATGAGAAGAGTTTAGATTGACCTGCACGGGGCTTTGGTCGTGTTAGTTGGCGCTCCTTGGTGGAATGGAGCGGGCGGGCAGTGACGTAAGACTTTAAGGTAGATGGGCGCTGATACATCAAATGCTTGCAGCTTAGGGAAGCCAATGGAATTCAGTGAAAAGGGGTGTGACATGCGATCGCTTTGGCTGGTTGAAAACCAAGTGAAGTACAGCATTCTGGATCCTCTGTAGCGGTCTCACAGCACAGGGTGGAAGGCCTGTTAGGAGGGGATTGCAGTAGTCAAGGCAGGAAATTACCAAGGTCTGAAGTAGGAGCTGTGCCGCATGTTTAGTTAGATATGGCCTAATCTTCTTGATGTTGAATAGAGAGAAGCGACAAGATTGGGCGACATAGGCAACCTGATCCGCAAAGGTTAGCTGATCATCGCCCAGGTTTCTTATAACCTTAGTGGGTGCCACACATAGGGAGTCTAACCTGATGCTGATGTTGTGGTGAATACTTTCCTTGGCTGGGATGAGCAGTTTTGTTTTGGAAAGGTTCAGTTGGAGGTGGTGATCTTTCATCCATGCAGATATGTCAGAAAGACAGGCTGAGATTTGCGTCGGTACCGAGAGGTCGTCTGGAGGAAAGGACAGAGAGAACTGGGTATCATCTGCATAGAGGTGATAGGAGAAGCCATGCAAATGGATGATTGGGCGCAACAAAGTAATGTACATGGCAAAGAGAAGGGGGCCCAACACTGAGCCTTGGGGCACCCCTGTGGTAAGGAGATGTTGAGTCAATGTTTGGCCTTGCCATGCCACCTTGAAGGATCGTCTTACAGACACAGACAGACTGAGAGAATGCTGCCCTTCCTGATAATAAAATTAGTAGAGCTTATATTGTAATGTATTAAAAATTTCCCTCCTAATAGATGTTTAACCCTTATACGGTACTAGGGTCAAATTGACCCGTTTTAAATTTTCAAAAGAAGAAAAATTTTACTTTTTTTGACCTGAAATTTCATGGCCTTGGCTTATTTTCAGTGATGAACATGTCCACAAAATGTTTAATTTTAGCACACCTGCTACTATGCCCACCAAATTTACATCCTTCATGTTGTGTTTGGGTCATTTGACCCACAGACACAAAAACATACAGACACAGAAAAAGATTTTACATTGTTGTCATCAAAGTATAGATGAACTGTCTCCTCTGACTTTCCCACACTCTTTACCCTCTGTCATATGTCCACCTTCAAACACTTTTTAGGCGTTATTCCATAACATTGTAAAGGTCGAACACTCTCTATATGCATTACACCTGCACATCTGCAATGGGCTGACACAAAAATACCTCTAAATCACAGTAGAGTGTTTTTCCATCACGACCAAAACATTTATCCAGAGGGCTCTGAAGCTAATGTTTGAAGAGAGTCAGCAATGAGGAAGATGAAGATGTCAGAATATAGGGAAAATGTCATACCCTCACAGACACAAACAGACGGACACACACACACATAGTCATCAAACCATAGATTAGCTGTTTGTTCTAAATGTCCTGCACTCTTTACCCTCTGTCATGTGTCCACTTCAAACATTTTTTTAAATGTTATTCAATAACATCCAAAAGATCAGCCATTTCCTTACACTATATTCTTTACACCTGCACATTATTGGGTTGAACCAAAATATATAAATACCTCCAAATCAAAGTCTTTTGACCATGTTAGTGGAGAATCTTGAACTAACAACGCCAAAAGAATTAGCTGTCAGAGGGCTTTGGAGCTAACATTTGAAGAAAGTCAGACTCAGAGGGATGTGGAAGAGGAAGATGTCTTCGAATATGAAATGTTAAAGTTAAAGTCACTTTTTCAAGATAAAAGTGAATGATTGTTGAAGTTCCAGTTTGCAGAGTTTGTATTCAAAATAATACATGTTGTTTCATTTCATTTTTTTCCAAGATAAGCATGATTTATAACACTCAACTGTTGAATATAGTGTATTTTAACATTACTTTTAACATTAGGACAAAAACAGTAGTCACACTTCCATTGTTAATTGTGTTCTAGTAAAGACAAATTGCAATAAAGAAACATATATTTTATCTCAATTGTTTGAAATTGGGTTAAAGACACTATATCTTAATGGTTTATGAAGTATAATTTTATTTTAGAGTTGTTTTTAAGAACCCCAAATATGCCCAGGGTCAGTTTGACCCTAAACACTGCAGAGGGGCACAAATGTTAATACAACATAAGGATTAACTGTGTTTTAAAGGACCTCTCTTCTGTTAAAAATATTTAAGGTTTTAATCAAGTACCAATGAAATGCAGTGAGATTACAGCCATAAAACTAAGAAAATACCCTTTTAATTTGATTGCATGGAACTGCAAATAAGACCCCAAATTTAGCATTGTTGTGAGATTGGGTACTATTTTATTTCACTACTTGGACAACACCATAATCACTCAATCCCTATTGGTGGGACAGATAATTTAGGAATACAACAATGTTCAAAATTCCAATACAAGTTATTTTTCGCTCAACTGTACTGTTATGGACTGTTGAGCTGTCCTAGGTGTACCCTTCCTTTTGCCCAATGACTACTGCAAAAAATATTAGTAATTACAAGTTCCACAACAAACTAACGACAGAGAAAAAATAGGAATTAATGAATAGATAAAAATGTGTGCTAGCAACACCCAGACCAAGCTATTCTGGCAATAGGAAAATTTGTCCATAAAAGAAATAACTACTGGCTACAAAAGATTGGGTTTTATAACTCATTAACTATAATAAAAGCTAACTGAAGTTGACACTTTCTTTTTCAGTCTTAAAATCTGCTATTTTTATTTCTAAAAATCTGTCTAAAATCAAGACTATAAGAAATTACAAGATTCATTAGATTTTCTTGATAATTTTTTTAACTGGTTTAGTCAGTCATTTGCGGAAATCAGTTTTTTTTTTAAACTAACAAGATAACTTCACTACACCCAACTAAGAGAATATTTTTTCTGTATTAGCTGTTTTCCACATGTATGTTTAAAATCAGTTAAAGTAAGTAATCAAGTTTTTTGGTTGCAAGTGGGCAGTGCCATACGAAGATTATTCTGTGTTTCCATTTTGTTTTTACTAAAGGGCTTGACGCCTGTTATTTATGAGCACCTTTAAACTGATGGGCTGCAACTCTTGTTATAGGAGATTTATGATGATAGATTACTCTGGAGCCTGGAGGAACACAGAACCTACTCATTATTTTAAATCAAGCCCGGGTGATCTGCAAGTAGACCAAGAGAATTACCTTTCAAATGACCAATGAGCAGAGGCAAGTGACAGGAACCACTTGTCAACAACACTGCAAGTGAAGAGAAGGGGGACCTCCATACCTCCATGTATAACCAGAGAGATTGAACTGTGCATTATTATTCGAGACCGAGTGTGAATCAAAGAGCCTGCATACAGCAGAAAATACAAAAGCTAGGTGCCCACACAGGCCACATGACTTTTGTTCATAAAATCCTTGCTTCTGGCGATTAATGAGCCAACCTCTCTCTTTCCCACATCTTAGATTTTTTTTTCCTTCCATCTCCTGCCAAACAAAGATTCATGTGATGATGCTAGTGTAGACTGGTCCAAAAGATCTTTTTTTTTCATTTGTGTGACAGATAAAAAGCTCTAAGGCTTTAGGAAGTCCCTCCTTGTCACGATAAAATGTGCTTATTCAGATGGAAGAAAGCTCGTAAACATGAAATAGACTCGATAACTGCACTCCACCATCTTAAAAATTTGTAAGGTGGAAACTTCACATCTACACGCCTGTCATCCACACATCATAACAAATAGACTTTATAAACAACACTTACATGCACACACAATATATATATATATATATATATATTTTTATATATATATATATATATATATATATATATATATATATATATATATATATATATATATATATATATATATATATATATATATATATATATATATATATATATATATATATATAT
>JAVLVB010001098.1:1280057-1304388 GCA_032876305.1 Orestias chungarensis
ATATATATATATATATATATATATATATATATATATATATATATATATATATATGTCGTCCATGGCCTGTGTTGTTCACGTAGGGGCACAATCCTTGGATTAGCGATGTTATTCAGGTAGTATGGGCTTGCAGTGTACCATTCACAAAGTGTAGGGCAGTTCCATACAGACTGGACACACCTGCCCACACTGTGACACCTCCACCACCAAAAGCTCGTCTGGTGACAACAGTGGCTGATGCATAGCACTCTCCTTGACGTCTCCAACATCGTTGGCGGCCATCATTTCTGCTCAACGTAAATCGGCTTTAATCAGTGAACAGCACTGAGGCCCACTGGTCCCATGTCCAGCGTAAATAATCCCTGGCCTATACAAGACGATGACGCGTGTGCCTGGTGGTGTGGTCAGGTACCCTTGTAGGTCGTCTAGCACGCAGACCACGCTTATGTAAACGGTTTCGAACGGTCTGACGTGTCACTTGGGGGCCTCTCACCTCCCTTAAACGTGCCTGGAGTTGAGTGGTATTCATCAACCGGTTTCTCAGGGCATTGTTCACATTGTAGCGGTCATCAGCATGGGATGTGGCCAAAGGAACCCCACTTCTACGCCTTTCTGTAACCATTCCAGTCTCTTGGTATCTCTGTAGCAACTTGCTGAGGATACTCTTTGACACTCTGAGCTCAGTGGCCACATCCATCTGAGAACGTCCTGTTTGAAGCATTGCAATGGCCAGGTACTGTTGAGCCATTGTTAGGTGTCGTCTTGGTCTCATGATGACACAATGTGAACAGCCTGATGAGGACGACTGCTTAAACACCAGCTGTAATTGAACCAGGACATTTATTGGTCGATTCGAGGATCAAACACGTGTTGTGACTTTTCCTGATAAGCTCCTAGTTAGAGAACAGCAACATGTGCAAAAAGTACTGAAACATTTAAAAGTTGGACAGGTGCATTCAAAAGCTTAGAGAAGGTCACATTAAGTTCACCTGTTAAAGTTTGACTGCATTTTGGGCTCATCCTGAAATTCAACCCGACAGCCAAGTATCCCTAACTTGTTTTGAGTAGTGTATATATTCCTTCACAGTACCAACTGGTTTACCATAAGCCTTATCTTGTTTAACCTGCAACAGAGGAGCATCACCTTCAGCAAATGTTTATGCGCTGCTTTGCTCTCACAGGCTTCATCCCCAGAGCTGTAGAAGGTAAGCTCCCATGTGACCTTTCAATATGTTTAAAAAATTTATCCCTGCCTGCCGTAAATGTTTGACTTAAAATGCATATTGTAAAACTTTCCAAAGCACTGGTCCTACCATATAATTTTCATTCACCTATTCATACGGCATTGTGGTGTTGGTCCCCTGTCTGGTGTTTAATTCATCCTAGTCAGATAACGTAATGACAAGATTGTCTTACTGAATGTGTGGCCACTTTGACATTATATTAACCTTCAAAGCTTAGATATATAAATAAAATAAACAAACAAATAAATAAACATATGCCAATTTGAAAAGTGTATGCATTGTTCCAGACCCCTTTTCATTGATCCTGCAAACAAAAATCCAATGCAACCATATAAAGTGTAGAAAAAATGCAACAAGAAAGTCACACCTGAAGAAATAACATTAGAAATCATGAAACGCGCAATAAAATTGTTTTTTAAGGGGCTCTCCTCCACAGAAAGGACATAGAAGTTTGCCTGAGTCGAAATGAAGATCGATAGTACCTAATGTCATTGCTTGTAAAGGCCTAATCCAAAAGACTGTAATTACGGAAAACAGTGGTCCCAAACAGTGTTTATTAACAGTTAAATAATGTGATCTAATTTATACCAATAATTGCAGATTTTGATCTGTAAGGAAGAAGAAAAAAAACATGCAAAGGGTAAAAAAGTTCAAGAGGCACAAATACATTTTAAATGCTTACTTGAATAAAAGACATGGTATAAAGCTAATCTTATAAACATCAATCAAATGTTGCAACTTTGACATTATAATAACCTTCAAAGCATAGACATACAAATAAAATAAACAAACAAATAAATAAACATATGCCAATTTGAAAAGTGTATGCATTGTTCCAGACCCCTTTTCATTGATCCTGCAAACAAAAATCCAATGCAACCATATAAAGTCTAGAAAAAATGCAACAAGAAAGCCACACCTGAAGAAATAACATTAGAAATCATGAAACACATTTGTGGCACAAATACATTTTAAATGCTTACTTGAATAAAATACATGGTATAAAGCTAATCTTATGAACATCAATCCTTTTCCACCAGTCCCAGAAAAAGAATTGGTTATACAAAGCCAGGTTTTCATGCTCCAAACGTAAGCAGAAAGAGTATTTTACTCTCATGTGTAGCTTTGGAGTCAGTCTTAGGTAATTGAGTTTCATCATTAATACTAAATCCTATCCTAGCATATTGCAGGTAGATGAGTAAATTGCGTCGTAGTTCAATGTTTAACCCTCTTTATGTAAGTTGCTTTGCATAAAAGTGTCTGGTAAATACATAAATGTAAATGTAATTGGACACTGCTTAATGCCATTGTGAGAAGGTACCTTAATGCTTGACCTCTTGGTATCCTATAACACCCTGGAGTGACACATAAACATTTTGAGACAAGACAGATTAAGAACAGTGTAAACCAAGCTAAGAATGGATTGAGCCCAATGTAACTAGCCAAGACAATTGGATAGAAAGGGCTTACACCAACTAACTAGGAAGATAAGGCAAGGATGTCTGACGGGTTAGGTAGAGAAAACACTGGATTTAGATGGCTTCCAAAAAGGGTGGGTAATCTGAACTGGTGTTTGACGCATAAACAGACCTTCAAAAGTCAAGGTCCTTCCCCACCAGAGAGATGGCATTGCATGTTCTGAGAGGAAGCTTCTTAAGCCAACTATCAGACCACAAGATTCCCGCTGTCAACCACCACCCATTTCACATTGCACTTGACCACATTGGCCCTTCCCACAAGTAGCTCCTCCAATGTTTTCTGGTCTGGCTTTGTATATCCGTGGAAATGTGGCATGGGGGCACTCACCTGCATGCCTCATCTCCTGACCTGCATTCAGATGAGGGCCCTGTACATATCAGGCTGAACTTTGTCTGATTCTTCCCTTAGGACAGGTTTGCAATGTGTAACTATAAGGGGCATGAGGCCAGGACATATCTTCTTCGATCACTGGGACACTCCAACCCCTCAACCAGGCTTAGGTGGCAGCCTAGGGAGGGGAGGAAAATCAGGGCTTTAAAAGTAATAAAAGTTGATATCATGCATTAGATTATGTGTGGATAGTTTACTAATAAAACACTTGTATTATCTGTTTGCTTCATAGTAGAAAAGCAGAGGCCAAAGTAAAATAATCACTTTAACTTCATTCAGCAGCAATGGAGAAAAGTTTAAAAAATTCACATGCACAAGTATTTAACTTCCGTTTGTTTTACACTGTTTTGTGGTTCAAACTATTTGGCTGACCCTCAAGTGGTAACATACAAGAAAAGCCCACAGATGCCTACTAAAGGGGAATTAGTTTAAAATATATAACCATGTATACGGTCACTTTATGTTGTGTCAAAGCCTTAAATTCCTTTGTGGGTTTGCTAAACGTTCCTCTGTCCTGCTGTATATTGGTGCATCATCAAATTATCATAACCAACAATTTTTCATTGAGTACAACATTATTTTATGGCTCTTTTGTCCAAGCAGAGGATAAACCATTTTAACAAGATAACAGTAGGCTGCACTGGTAGTACTCATATAAGTTTAAACAAAGGACAGGAAATACTATGATTTCTAAATCATTTAATATGTCAAAGACAGACAAATATTCTTTTGTAAATGGTTTGTTAATTTAATTTTTAAAAGCGGTAAATATTAATATTGATAAACGATTTGACATGGGATTCCAGAACACTTCGTGTTTACTACTTTTAGGCTGATATCAGGGTTAAAAAGTCACTGATAAAGTCATGTAATGTTTTATTAATAGGAAATGCTAGATATTCTGCACAATTTTTTTTATTTTGTCTTAGTTTTATCAACAGATGAGGCCACATAGTGATGTGCTTGAATTGGAGTAAAACATCTGCACACACTTTGTGGGTCGCTTTTTATTTGCATGAGATATCTAAATTGATGTTTAATAACTATTACTCATTCAGTTGTTTCCCATAATTGGTAAAAAGAATTATGTCTGAGACCATGCTATATGTGCACTTAATAACCCTTCATAACATTAATGCTCTCATTTTTCAAGAGTAATTTAAGTGTATGCAGAAATTCGGTTACTTATTTTATTGTTCTTCTGTTGCACTTTGGAATGAAAAACAACCGTCAGACAACCATTTTCACATTTTACTAAGTATGTATGCCTTTTTCATTATAATTGATAAAAAATCACACGTTAAGTGATTATGTCTGCCTCAAACCGCTTGCTTAATCCATCCCCTGTAAGAAATCTTACCAACTATTGATAATAAATCTAGATATCATCAAAATGAAATTTACTATGACAATTAGTTGAAATTTAAAACCTGAAATTTTGTACACATTTTTGTTTGAAAGCATGCGGCTCGTGACATTACGTGAAGAGAAGCTTTCAATGTAGGAAACTAATTTACACTGTTGAATTTCAGTATTCTCCTAAAAACAGCGCCATCATATGAGAAAATTCGTTATGAGTCAACATTAGTATTTGGTGAAATCAAGAGTTGTTCTTGGAATGGTGCACCTGAAAACTTGATATGTACAATTATCAGGAGTAGAAGGTAACAGCTCTTGCAGGTGGCTGTAAACAAATGCCTTGCACAAATTGGTTACAATGATTTACAAATTTCCAACACATTTGATTTAAAATGGAATATTAAATTCAGTAATGAAGAATTTAAAAAAATATATATAAGTTAAAAGTTTTTGAGTAAAAAAAAAAAAAAATTATATGTATATAAAATATCTGACTAAACATTAAAATATCTGACTAAACATTAGCAGGCTTTATATGTCTTCAGAGGAGATTTGGTTTCCTACCCCAGTTTAAAGAGATGTAGCTCAGGTGAAAGAATCTCCCCACTCCCTGTAGTAATAGGTATGGTGTCTCTTTCCATTCCCTTCATAATGATCTGGCAACTGCTGTAGCACCAAATCTCAGCTCCCAACAAACACTTGCAGAGAGAAACTGTTAATCCATTAAGCCCTTAGCAGGAAAGACACTGGAAAGAGGGTAAACACTCCCTAAAACACTCCAAATAAAGGTACAGATCAATGAGAAGCAATATCTAATTTTTAAAAGTGACCAGTTTAGAAAAAAAGAAATAAAATACATACAAAACATTTTAACAGACACTACATTAACCATTAAATACAAAAGAATAACTGAAAAACAGCCTTACACCTTAGGATGCATTCACCAATGACCTCAAAATATTAGTTTTCAACAATAGCAATTCAGATTTGATATTTACAATGTAGTGGAATTGGGTAGTGTAAAGCAAGCATAAAAAAAGATTCCTGAGTCATACAACTGGGTTTATTTTATTAACATCTCTTTGTATCAGCGTTTATGTCTTGCCTGAAAAAGCTTTTGTTAACAGAATGGAGCAAAGTAGAAATAATCCATGACATCAAGGCTGTATTGAGTCACTTGCCAAGGTCCAGATGCTTGTAAAGTCCTCAAAGTAGTTTCAATGTTAAAACTGGAAGTCTCACTTGTGATGCTATTTCAATGCAAAACTCGTAACCTAGGCAATTTGACTTAAAGAAAATGTGGCTATTAGCAGTGGATAAATAATCTAAAATAGTTTGATGTGTAGGAAGCACAATCAGACCCAATGAAACCAATGAGAGTGAAAGTGAATAACATTGAGCAGAAAGGCTGTGCTAGGAAACCTGTAGTTTATCTGAATGCTATTCAGAAATGAGCCACACACTTTAAATGTTTTTGCAGAGTTCTCTCATAGCAGGGCCGTAAGCCTTGTGATATTTCAAAATCTTTTAAGAAACATGTGGATTCCACTTCATTACTCTTGTTTCATATTAACACAAACCCTACCAGGAAGAAAAACTCCTGGTCTTGGCTAATCATGCTGAAATAAAATCAAGCTATATAGTTTAGCTATATAATTTAGCTTGAAGGATTCATTTACATTAAACTTAAAATGCAACATGCTATAGACAGTGTCAAGATATTATGGAGTATGGAGTTGCCTGAAAGAAAACCTTTTAAAACAAGACACAATATGATCAACAAGACTCTTTCATACAAGATGCAGATTGATCTACAAAACAAACATTTTAAGATTCTCAGATCACAGCATTGCCAGTTTCCTCTGTTAAGAGGTGCCTAGCTGAAGTGGGCATAGTTGTTCTCGGTGCCTGTATTTTGGAGTTCACCCCTACAAATGAGAGACCAAGGAAACACTGGAGGGAATACGAACCTCAGCTCGTCATTCTTATAATGAAACTAAAGACCTGATACAAATTTATGAACCAAGACACATTTTCTAAAATGAAAGGGTTCAAGTTCTTAAACTATTATAAGCTATTATTAAGAAGTTTCTAAAAATGATAAAAATGATAAAATCTTGGACAATTCTTAAAATGCACATCTCCATTTGTTCAAAAAAAGAGGTAAATAATTCAATAAAATAATCTAATTAAGATTTTTTTCAATGATTAAAAAGAAAAATGTAACATTTTGAAGCATGTAAACTTGTTTCATCATGTTGTTTTACCTTATCTGGTCATTTTAACGTTTAACAATTTATGATAACAGTAATCCATTATATTAACAGATACCACATGAATTTCTTCCTCTATGCTTTAAATGTAGTGTTCATCACAGAAGAATAAACAATTTTATTGGTCCATAGATCAGAATTACTCTTCAGATGAATTCCTCCTAATTAATCTTTAATATTAAACTAATATATTTTAACAGTTTAATATTAAAGATTAATTAGGAATTCAGCCTACAAAATGAGGTAAACAACTTTGATCTAACCCAAAATAAAGTTCTGTGCTGAAATAAAAGACAGGAAATTATTAACCTGAAATAATAACTGATAAGAAATCATTAAGTTTGTATTCCATGACCTCAAACACAAATATAATTTGAAAGTAAAATCCATATTTAGACAAAATTCGCATGCATTTGAATCTATTGCTTAAAATAATTATATTATTTTCTGAGTTACAAGAGGTAAATCCTAATGACATCAGAGCAGACCTTTATTTTACCTAGCCATAGTGATTTATTCTGACACTTTGCTGACTTTACCGGCAATACCCCTTTCTGGTCTTTTTACTGGTTTAAATCAATAATTTGAATTATGCTCTTAGCAAAATGCCTTCCAGCATAAATTATGATTTCTAAAAATCTTTTTTTATTACTTTTTGTGGTGTTAGATACATTTAGCAATCTTTCATCTTTGCTAAGAAGCTCATCTTTGCCAAACAAAGCAGGGAGAACACCACATTCTGCTCTATATGTCCACTTTTATTTTATATTCCTAATGTCTAATACTTACTTTAGCTTTTTACTGTGTTGTTTATAAAAAATTCTTAGAATTTACATTTTTCCAAAAGGGATATTGCGTTGTATAAAACACCAAGTCTTTTAAATAATAATAATGGATAGCAGGGATTTATAAAAAAAGACCCTGTCAATACAAACTTTCCATGATCTGGACACAAAATAGAAGGCAAGCACACAGCTGTAGATATTACAGCATTTATGATAAAGTATTATAAAGTATTTAGAGAGATTTTAAAATACAAGTTTTCAGCATAAACTTAGCAACAGTGTCTTGAGGAGAAAACCAGCCTGACCATGGCCAAAACCTCAAAACTGCACTTTCTTAGACTTAGTTACACTTTAAAATGTTGTGAAGAACTTTAAAGTTTTTATTTTTTATATCCAATTACTTGATACAATTAGTGCAGAACATTGGACACCACGTACTTTCAGAAGCTGTCTAAAACCATTATAAAAAGTTTTGCATTTTAACGAGACGCTCCGCACAATTATCTGCAACCTTAATATAAACAAGGAAAATTTTAAACCAATCCTTACTAAACTGTTGATTCTAATTAAAGACAGCGAAGCTGAAAGAGAATAAATATTTAAGTTAAATCTCCGCAAAACAATACAACAGAAAGAAAGTTGATCCTTCCGCAGGTTCACCTACGGAAACCTTGTTACGACTTTTACTTCCTCTAGATAAAAACTTTTTCTAGATAAAAGCTGTGAATTGTTCAGGTCATAATGGAGTTTGAATCACCTTTGTTGCCTCCATCTATGCAGCAGAAAACATTCATATATTATCATCTAGCTTAAGTTCCTCTAAAATAAAAGTTGATAGGTGGTCTGTGCTGCAATATGGCGTTACCGCTTGATGATCTTGCAATAGTTACACAATCTTAAAAATTGGTTAAGAAAACTAATTAAATGTAATTGTGCAGAAGGCATGGAATTTTCATAATCTAATCAAGGTTTAAGGATAGAGTAAGGTGTTTTTAGTAATTCTTATTTATCTTATTGGTTTAAGTCATACTTTAGTCATGTCTGGTCATTTTAGTCTAAATCTTTGATCTATTTTAGTCACATATAATATTACTGCATCTTAACATGCAGTAACATCTCAAACATGTTTTTTTTTGTATGTGTTTTTGGGCCTTTTCATAGTTTATAGGACCATTATTTGTGTGCAACCAACTAAAAAGGTAGAAAATTAAAACAAGAGGTAAATCCCTCAAACATCCTGTTTGCATCCATAGAGTAAAATCTATATATAATCTAATGCTTTATCAAACTTTGGTCTCCACAGAAATCCACTGGTTGATTTGACTGTTATGTATGGTCAAGTTCTTGTTTGACAAATTAACAGTTTGTAGGACTGAAGGACTGTGTGTCTAACCAGGTAATGACCAGTACAGTAGCACCACAGCGCACTGTACTCTTATCATTTCTTTTTCCTTTTTACACTTCCACTACAAGTCAGATTCCTGTTATTTACAGAATTACTCAGATGACTCTGCTGTTATCAGGTGTATCAGAGATGGACAAGAAGCTGAGTACAGAGAGTTGGTAGAGTGCTTTGTTGGTGTGGGAACAATTATCTCATCTTGAATGTGAACAAACCAGAAGACATTATTTTAGATTTCAGCAGAAACCGGGTCAGATCAACCCCATCTTCATGGGGGGAAAAGTAGAGATGATTTAGGATCATAAATACCTTGTTGTTCATCTGGAAAACAGACTGGACAGAAGAATCAACAGTGAAGCCTTCTACAAGAAGGGACAGAGCAGACCGTTCTTCTTGAGGAAGCTAAAATCCTTCAAGGTTTGTAGCAAGATGTTGAAGATTTTCTATAGGTCATCTCCTCTGCCATCATCTGTTGGGGCAGCAGCGTCAGAGCAAGGGACCTAAAAGGGCTAAACAACCTGGTAAAGAAGGCGGGGTCTGTTCTGGGGACAAATGCGGAATCTCTGGATATGGTGACGCAAAGTAGGATTTTATATTAAATTAAGAAAATCAAGGACAACCCTGAACATCCTCTTCATGAGACTTTTATTGGAAAACAGTCTTTTCAGTCGGATATTTCTTCAGCTTAGTTGAAAAACAGACCGCTGTGTAAGATATTTTCTGCCCAGAGCCATCACCATCTATTACAACTCCTTAGTTAAATGAGTTACTCCAACACCCTTTAATTTCCTTTTGGGATAAATAAAGTATTTTGGATTTCATTGATTGATTGATTAACATAGACAAGTGTAAGTGTTAAAAAGTTAATAAAAAAAAGTTAATAAATATAAACTTCCAAGGGGTACAACTGGTTCACAAATGTAACAATTTGTAAAGATTCATTCTAATGCTACATGTTTCCCTTAATACCTCATCTATTATGCTTATGATTCACTTTCAGTCCAGTTGAAATTTTAATGATTCTGACCTTTGATCCCTTGAAAGTATCTGTGAGAAACCTAATTTTAGTAGCTATTAGGTATCAGTGTTTCAAAACCACATTTCCCTAACCATGCAATTATTTAAGCACATCCATACAGTACATTTTCAATCTATTTAGAAAGTGTATTTCAAACATATATAAATCTATAACCGTTGTGTTCATTTGTCACTATTTAACAAGTATTCTTTTTATATATCTGCCATGCAACCAACATATCACAGGTAAAATATTGTCAGTTTATTAGAAGCATAAGAGCAACTTTTTGGGCCACCAACAAATTTCAGTTGTAAAAGATGACATGTGTCATACATTGATGAAAATAAATGAATTTGGTAGAACATTAAGTCCTTTTAAGAAATAGAAATTTGTAGTTTTTGATGCACTCCTGGTCTGAAGTGTACAGTATGTATACTAAAATAAAAGCTTTAGACATCTATTTTTTTACTGCATTACAAAGGGTAGATTACAGTCTAAATCTTTCTGTTTTCTGTTTATTTCCACCTTTTCCTTACATTTAAATGGTCAACTTTCTGTTTGAGAATTAAATGATCAAACTACTGTAATTTATATATTATTTTCAATGGACAACCCACTAATATATTCATTCTTTACATTTTTTCTCCGTAAAGACATAAACAGTAAAGCTCAACTATATATTTTAAATGTGAGGCACTCCTAGATTTTACATTTGCCGTTGTCCAACACATACCAGTGTAGACTGAGAATAACATTTTCTTGTGCTATTTAATTTGTTCCTCACTTGTGTTTTGTGGCAACTTCCCACATGTCCCTTGTGTTCTTGAACCATAATCTAACACCCACCACAAAAAAAAGCTTGGGATGGGAATCGCCGTATGTATGGGGGCAGCTGTGAACAGGACTTTGTATGAAAACATAAAAAAAAAAAAAATGCTCTGATTTATGATATGGTAGATCAGTTCTTTTGCCTTTCTGCCTGTAAGGGACCAGATAGACAATCTTTTTCTGTAACTTTGTGTGTTTATGTTTATGGGCAGATGGGAAAGACAAATGTGCTGCTACATCACCAGAAACACAAGCAGGAAAGGGAAGGAAATCTTCCTCTCTTTCTGGCACAAAAACACAGCTCATGCTTTTCTTTCATATTCAGATTTAGTTTTGTGTCCCCTTTATCTTCTTTTGTGTCGCTGTAAATGTCCTTTTCAAAAGCTTTGAATAGTGTAGAAGCTGTCTTTAACCTTTTGAACATCACTACTGCAGAAAACTACTGGAGGAATTTCCTCATCAACACAGATTAAACTTGAACTTTCTTTATGAGAAGTGTAAGCCTGCTTGCTTTTATAAAGAGAAAATATAGTCCACCCACTATATGAGCAGAATTTTCCGATTTGGCCAGAAGAGCTCATCTTGCACAGGCTCAGTTTGCTGCACCTACTGTGTTTTATTGCCGTGCAATGCAAAATAGTGGAAACAGTATCAGAATCTGTGGACTTGCCATATTTAAAGAGACGCTACAAAGTTGGACAAGAGAGGTCTTCCATAACCTAGACTTTTTACAAAATTTATTATTTTGCTTATTAGTGTTCATCTCCAATTTCCCTTTGAAAAATAATACATAAGTTTATGAGTAATTTTAAATAATTGTGAGTCTAGAACGTCTAAAATTCATTAGTAATGCCTCAAAAGGACAAAAAAAATCTACTAGGCTTACGTTTTTTTTTTTAAGTAATATGACACAATGCCAGGGTGTTACCGTCAGTTATACACAACTGAATGTGAACAATGAAGGGAAAACTGTGCATAAGAAAGTATTTAATTTTACCAGTGTCTTGTTCTTGATGTTGTGTTGTCGCATCTTTGGATGTGTGTGATCAGCTCTAATGCAAATGCATGCAGGGCCAGGATTGCAAATTAGCCCAACATAGCTAATCACCATTTAAAGACAGACTAGCTAATAGTATTTTGCCAAAAAAATAAAAATGTGGGCAAGTGCTCTGAAGAAGATGAGAGCAGTGGTAAAGGTCAGGTTTGCAGAGCTACAGTAAGAGCCACAGAGAGAAAGAAATAATTACATTTTATGTATACAGTGCCATCTCACAACGTAACTCATCCCAATGTGTGTCTCAAGTATATAAGAATAAGTGTGTTTTTAATGTTAGCTGCTGGATCAAATTATTTAACAGTCCTTTTTCTACAAAAAATGCCTACAAAAAGAAAAGCTAAGGTAAAAACATACGAGCCAAAAGTTCATAATACCTGCTAAATAATAGTAATACAGGAGTCATAGGAGCTGGCTATTCTAAGAGAATTGACCACAGCTCCAATCACTAGTTAATAATTTAAAATCTTGTGTTTCTGAGTGTCGCACATGCAGTTTTGAATTAAGTTTAAATGTGGTTGCAGAGCGATTTTAAGCACCTGCCACACCGCAGTCATTTCTCACACAGAAATGACAGCTTTAGTGGCAGTACTTACTCTTGCTGCCAGCTCTGGTGCTGTCAAGCTTTCTTACTAGACCGAATGAGACAATACAGGTCTCCAATGGAAGCATGTGGAAAAAAAAGTGAAATACTGAGAAATTCACAATAATTATGTTTTTGTTTCATTTAAATCAATGAGAGGCAATTTAAATTCAATTTAAAAGAATTTTGCTTGTTCAACAACTTGTCGTCATGGTAAAAAAAAAATGTGAACAAACATATATTTTATTTATTGAGCCTTAACGGCAGTTTACAAAACATTGCACACAATCTGAATTTTCCCTGAACACAAAGACCGAATATTGTTTTTATGTTTAAACAACAAATATTTTAAAATGGCAAACAACTGCAGCCGGTTATGCATTCTTTCAAAATCAGTCAGTACAATATTTAACATCTGAACTGTTACATTACATTTATAAGCATCATCCCACAGGAAATTACCACTTTAGGTTGCTGTAACATCCCAAAGCTAGCCTACTTTGCACATGTGGTCCCCTTCTGCTTGTTTAGCTCGTAATAACATACCAACCAAAGAACTAAATCTCCAGCTCATCAAGATCACCTTGGTTCCTGCTGCAGTTGACAGCGTTGCAGCTGACATCTCAGCGACTGGTGTGCAACACCTGCACTCTGTCCAGATTGGAAGATGTTACTCTGACAAAACGCCAAGTGTCATCCTTCACAGAGCGTGAAGAGTCGTGCTTCCAATGTTCTGAACGTTTCAGCTCTGAAAAGCAATATAAACTTCAGGTTTAGTCCTATTCTAATTATTTGAACATCAAACTCCCTTGCTGGCAGGACTGACTTCATTATCATGCTCAAGAAGATTAATGGGTTTAAAGCATGATGGCCAACCACACCTCAGTAAAGGCAACACAAAACAAGCAGGTATCGACATTGAAACACAACTCTGGCACTGCTGTTCAAAATAATCTCAACCCATCAGCGAACAGATTAGGCTGTCAGGTGAACGAGTGCAAAGCATTTTCAATCACAGAACATCTGTAATGTTAATGGACGATTCACATGAGATAAAAGATCTATAATCGGTTTTAGAAATTACACAGATGGTTGTGTCTGCTAGATTTATGCAGGTGTCTCCTATATTTACTCTCTGCCTTAATATCAAAGCTCTTCACACTGGGGATAAAAGCAAAACAATGAAAATGGCAGAAATATGGGCCCTTTTGACCATGACTTGTAATTTATACGATATAAGACATCCAGGTAAAGTCATGAGCATATTTTTTTTATATTTTAGTTACACTAAGGGGAATTAGACTTTAGATGAATTAAATACAACATTCTAATTCAAATTAATTACTGATTTCATTTGTGTGACAAGAAGGAGGGTTTAAATAATTGCATGGTTAAGGAAACTAATCAGTTATTGATGGCTTGTTTTTTTTGCGCACTGCCTCAAATAATGATAGCTTTTATACTTCAAAGGCTCGCTTTTATCAGGCTAGTTAATAATAATAATTAGCTTAGCAGGTTTAACATTGATACATTTGATGAAATTGAGAATGTCAAAGATTTATCAAGTATTTTGATTATGAGTATTTAAGCTTTAAAGTTTTGTTTTTTTATGTGTTTTCCTGGTGCTCTTTCTTGTTGGTTGAAGGGCGTGGGTTGGGGGGAGCTGTTAATCTAGATGGACAGAACATTTTTACTTTCAAGTGTGTTAGCATTTTAATATTAGGTCTTTGTGCCTGATTTATATTATAAACTTGAATGTTTTTATATTTTATATCATCCTCCCTTTTCATTGTGAAATATGACAGCAAATAGTATGACAAACACATATTTGGTGTATCAACTTTCACCAAAAATTCTGGCAGCTTTCCTTAGTCTCCTAATAATCAACCACAATCTGTGTGGGTGTGTCTTCTGAGCTGCATGTCCCCATGCCATAGCAATTTGCAAACCAGCTCTGTTGGTTGCAGCAAAGCCAGCCCACTGTGGCTTTACTAAGGTTGTAGTATGAGTCAAGTCAGTGGTACTTTAAAGTTCCCTAATGGCCAACCTACACTAGTGCACACAAACCACAAACATCACTGTTGTTACTAATCAGACCCTGGATCCAGGATCATAATTACACATCCACTATGGCATCAATGTAGTTTTATGCATGCACAAAACAGTCAAGTAACTCATGTTGCACATGTAGCACAATTTATATGGCTCTGCGTTTTTTATGTGTGCCAAAAAACCAAGCATGTTCTTAACAGGTTTTAAAGTCTGACTGCAGTCCGAATCCATTAAGTGTGTTGCAGATACAAGTTAGACTGCGGCAACAAAGAGCGTTAGTGATGATACACAATCAAAAATAGCAAGCTGCTAGCATTAGTGATGCATTTGATGAGTTTTCATAATTTTATTAAAGTATTTTAGTTTTTTTTATGTAGGATTGTTATTGGGGAGTTATTGGGGAGTTATTGCTGGGAGCCACTATCTTGAAATATTTTTTATCACTTTGTTTGACATTTCTCAAGAACTTATTCACTCCCATTCTCTTGCTGGAAGATGATGTAAACATTTGATCATATATGACTTGTGTTAAAGTATTTGCAGGAAATGTAACAAATATTATAATATTTTAATCTTAAGGAACTTAATGTTGAGCAATTTTCAAAATTGGAAATATTTAACAATTCAAAATAAATTTGGGCCTTTAGTGCAGATAATTTTCAGTGGTGATTTTCAAAGCAGTATACAATTAGCATACTATATTTCCCTCTGATTAAATGTATTAATCAAATTGCCATAAACTCTATGAATATATTATTATTTAATCAACCCCATTATTTCTGGATTGCCAATTTGTTTCCAGATGCAGCAAAAAAAAATGCAACCAGTGTACATAAATGCTTTTCCAGAGCAGCTCAACTAACAAGGCAGCAGTCCATAAATATTTCAATCACCAGCTTTATACAGTAATCTTCAGAACATTCTGTCAAAATTATAAATAATCAGGGGAAATAATTTGTGTGTTTGAGCTCAAACAAATTACAACTACTCTGGGAACACTTTGTTGAAGTTGCTGTTCTAAAACTCAGTTCCACCTCTAAAATTAGGATTCAGTAAAAAACAAAAAAGAAGAATCCAGCTGTGCTGTTTTCTGTGTTAAAAAGAGAATCCGTTTCAGGCTAGTACTCTTTACATTGTAATAGTTATGTATAACATGACCCTTTGACTGACTTAGGTTAGCAACTAAGAGCAGTTGCTAACCTCGGACTTCATGCAGTAATGAAATCGATTTATTTGTAGAATCATCACCATTATTACATGTGTTGCTTTTAATACTGTCTCCCCACTGAGCTGTGGTTCCAAACAAAGAAATACTGAACAAACACAATACTGTAGGTAGACAGTACCTAACAGCATCAAAAGTGCACAATCATTTATTTAGAAATGTACTCTAGATTTAATCCTACTGTACTGCAAGTGTTATAGGATTAAATATAGTGTCAATTCTCATTTGAGGTTATCTCCAGGGAACATCTATTTTAGGGACCTTGATAAACCCTAAAATTTAAAAATTGATCTTGCATTTTTATTTAGTAGACCTGCATCATAATACAGATATACTTAATGAACCACTCTTTTAACACCACCAACTCCAATTATATATTTTGGCAGATCCCTGAACGAAAAGCTCATTTACTAAGTCACTCTAATGTTCTCTTAGGTGGATGTTTTTCAAAATGAACCTCTGATTCTTTGCAGGCCAGTAGCTCTGTTGGTGGCTCTGCCAGCAGCAGTATTTTAGCATCTGCATGTGTTCCTGCCCCTCTGATCCAAATAACAAACACCATAAAGTGTCGATTGAATTACGGGCCTGCTTTCTGCCTACTCATTTTGATAATAGATTTTGAGATAAATCACTCCACTTTGTTTTGTGAGCAGTGCAGGGCTGACAGTGTAACAGAGAACAAAGCTCCCATACACTGCAACCTCTACATCATGTAAAGCACTAACAAGACACTGCTGAATGTTCTCACAGCATGTTACACAGGAGACCATGGATTGAATTTTTGTCCACATCCTCCAAATGCATGGGTGTTATCCAAACAGAGATAAGAAGGACTGGCTGTAGCTTGGCTAAGAGGGGGCCGCAAAATACAATTACAAAGCAGGCAGGGATCTTTCCTGTCTTTGTAAATGGATCCTGCAGTGACAGTTTTGCATTGTTCATTTGCCAATTAATAACTTTACTGTGAAAGGTTTGCGAGTAGTAGATTGATTGTGTGTTATCAAAGCTCGCAATGGTTCTAACGAGGACTTTCAGGCATTGCTTGCAGACTATAAAACAGGGACACCCCCACCTTCATCACACACACACACACACACACACACACACACACACACACACACACACACACACACACACACACACACACACACGCACACACACACACACACACACACACATACACACACACACATACACACACACAAACACACTATCTTTTCCTCTAAATATGGGCTATCTGCTATCGATATCGATCAGTTGTTGATACTCCCCTAAGCTGGCCCGTCTGAGAGACTGAACACTGTAAGTCATTGCTCAGCCACATGTCAATTACCGCAGATAGACAGAGCACCACTCTGTATTAATGAAAGCAGATGGGCTGAGGACTTAAACAGTTTTCCTCAGCTCCTGATTTAAAAGGTTGCATTAGGGAAGTGGAAAAAGTAGGCTGCTGTGAAAATGGCGCTCACTCAGCTATTATGACAAATGATACGAAACGGTAATGTAGTGTGATTACAGTGTCGTCAACCAAAAAAATAAATAAATGAGGCAAGCTATGATACACAGAGTAGGTATGTTAGATGTTGAAAATGATGTTATTTTTATTGTGACTATATCCATCTAATTGCCTTGTTAAAAATGTTTGTACACTTATACAGGTTACAGGTGAGGCATCAAACCTCTTCTACTGTAATATTATGGGTCACAAGCTGAGGGATTAACCTCAGCTTGTAAAGGTTGGGAGTTCATCAGTGATGCATAGTGATTGGGTAGCAACTTTTGGTACTAATTATTCATTTATTTGTGACCAGTAAAGATGTGGTCATAGTTTTATGTAGAAATAACAAATTAGGCAGGCAGAAGACTAAAACTTCACTTTTTTAGTTTACAGTTTGTAACAGGCAGTAACGTTTACGTGTTCTGAAACATTTTGTATGTAGAACACCAAATATTTATTTTAAAACCAAATGCATAAAAAGTTGACTAAAAATTAAATTGTTTATTCAGTCAATGGCCCTTTTTTTTTTGTTTATAATTATTGCAATGGGTGCAACCATCTCTGACAAAAATAATGACATTTTGATTCAGGTCTGGGAGAAGATCTGCAAGCAAACTATGTGTGTCCCATGGGGAGCTTGCCAAGATCGCATTGAGAAGATATGAAAGCATGTTAAAGTTGAATATTTCTGAAAAATACTGTCACTTAATGATACATATCAATTTAAGTGCAACAACCACTGAATTGGAAAACCAAAATGACAGCTGTTGGAAATAAAAGAACTTGTACGATCTGTTAAAAAAAAATTTGTATTAAAGTAAAAAAGCTAAAAATATTGAAATGGCTTTCACAAATAGCACCAGTTAAATTTTTTACTGTTTCTGATTAGATATTAATAATGACAAGTCGAATAATGTTTGATAAATGCACGACTCTGGGAATTAAACGCATCCCTATTAGGCAGCGAAACCTTGAAGTATGTGCCATCGTGATCCCTGAAAGCAGTTATTAGTACAATCTAGCCTGATGAGCTATTAACACATGTCAATGGAGATGATTGCTGAGATGCACATTTCCTCACCACCTGCTGCATCTGATTATCACAGACAGGGAGGAGGAAACACCATGCTGATCTTCGAATCAAAATCCTAATTTGAAAAGTTTTGAAACAGGTACGGGGTATAGAACAGCTCAACAAAGCATGTACACTCCACACACTTTCTTCAAACTGTTTTCGGTATTCAAAGAGATGTTTGCCATTTCCTCTGATGCGTAGAAGCTACAGTATGAATGAATTAGCTGCCAGAGATACGAGACTGTTGTAAAATTTAATGAGGCCATTTTCTACTCATCCTATCTTGTTGCTGCAGCTGAGTGATGGAGCGTCATGCATGAACAAGGTTGATTAAGGGGGGGGGCTGCATTCAAAGTAAAATGACTAATGTGAGGAGACATTAAAAATTTGTTCAATTTTAGATGGAAACCCAGAACCCACTGTTATCAGTGGGAATCCTAAACAAGAACACGATATGGATTATAGGATTGTTGGTCCAGGTGCAATCCGAGATAATAATGATTTAAAAAAGGGGCTTTGCAAATTACTCTTTAAAAATACCATTGTCTTCACTATAATGTATCTAAGTAAAAGTCCATCAGAGGGATGTGGAGACCTTAGAGGGGACTGAGGTGTTGGTATATAATGTTAGAGGGTGCTCTGAGAGCTCTCTATACCACCACATGAAAGATAATAGTGCTCCAACCAACTTCCCATCACTACAGGCTTGTTGTTAGGTATTGCATTATACCACACTCATAGGCTCCGTAAAGTATATTGTGCATGCTTTATGGCTTTTATATGACAGTTATCATCTCTTCAGCATATTCACAGAATGTCTCTACAAAGCTGTTAACATTAAAAAGAAAAACACACTCAGATAGATAAAACACGCTTGTATCTGTTTTAGGTGAACCAGAGCTAAGACACAGAGGATTTAATTTTAATTATCATTCAAATTAGTGTATTAAAACTCTGCTTCATATTATAGAGAACAACTGATTAAAACAATGATTTAGATTTCTTTTTTATTGTAATTGTGAAACCAAGCAGCTTTACATCTGTCAGTGTTGCATCGTTCGATTTGTTTAAACAATAAATCATTTAGACAATGGATGTGCAATACGCAGATGTAGGGCTATGTGAAGGTTTGTAGGGTCTGCAGGTACTTAAGTTAACTTGGAATTCAAGTGATAATCTTAAAACATCCTGCATTATTACTCTAAACAGAAAACAGGTCCAAAATAAAGCCAAGTATTCAATAACAATATTGTGGTTGTTTAAGCATAAAAATGAATTTATTCATTTAAACTGGCAGAAGTGAATACAGATCTAGCTCTTTGTTACACTTTAACTACTATAGAATACTACAAAATGTTATTTTTTTACACAACACAAATCAGTTCACATCAGCACTAACGCCTCATATTACTTGTCAAACAGGGCAGTGAAGACGTGGTGATGTGAACTTGGTTTGCAGCTACAGGATCGTAGCACCTTGCTGTCGATGTCCTTAGAATGTCAAAATGTATCAGAGTTAAACGTTATGAGGACTGTCTGACAGCTGAAGCATAAAGATGATTCAATTTTGAATATACATGTGAAAATACATATTCCAACACAAATATATAGGACTGATTTTATCACACTGTGAACTTTTCATTTTGGACATCTGCACTATAATAACCATCTCTGAGGTATTGTTTTTATTTGTTTTTTCTAGGTGTAATTTTCTTTACGTTCCTTGCAGACCCCGGTGTGTTGAGGCAGATGGCTCCTCTACATGAGTCTGGTTTAGTTTGGAAATCTCACGATGACTAAAGGGAATTCTACTTCCCCGCTGTTTACCCCCACCAAGCACATGATAAGGAGTGCGGGTCAAACTGAACTGATGTTTCAGCGCAGCCTACTGTATTGGGTTCTTTTCAGCGTTTTCTTAAAAAACTATGAGTGTGACGGATTTCAGGTCATTTGTATTAGCTAGCAAGCTACAGTATAATATGTATATAACTGAAACAATTGACACATCAAGAGCATGTTACTGTTAAAAAATGTAAGCCGCTCTTAGGAGAGAAAGACATTTTGTGACACATTGTAGTTCTCAATACAAACATCAATCCTAGCCACAAGTCCACGCATAATGAATCAGTTTGCTCACTCGTTCCTCTCCTCATTTATAGATCAATTTATTCTGTTGTTGAATCCGCTACTGACTCAGCTGCTCAATCATTTTGTCAGAATTTTGTCACTCAGGAGGTTCTTGATGCCTCATCCCTTAAACAATTTTACATATTTTGTATCATCTCCAACTTGTGGGAGCTTATTCTTCACCTCAATTTGCCTTTCATATGCCATGACAATTATAATTTATATTTTCATTTATTTTTTAGGGATGGGTAACCAATTTGTGTTTTACAGCCAGAAACTCTTTAGGAGCAGAAGATACAGAAACAGCTATATACTGACAATTAAATAAGAATATGAACATTTTGTATGATAAATACCCTCATGGTCAAATCATTTTGCCAACATCATTTTTTGTAACATTTGTTTCATTCTGACACCTAAAGCGGTGTCCTTCATCAAATATTTACACACAAAGCAAAATTCAGAGGTGCCACATTGTTGTTCATTCTATCTTTGCATTTCCTTTCAGCTAGCAGTGTGAGGCCTCAGCGGGGGACGTGCTTCAAATCCAGGAGTCCTACCTACACTTCATGAACAATAAAAATCATTGCAGAAAAGGCTGCCTTACTTTCTTTTATCAGTATATTGCAATCGACACCAACATTTGAATGATCTTTATCTGCTTCAAGATTCCTTAAAAAATACAATAACTTACCCCTAAAGTTTATTATTCATGCTAAAAAAAAAGCAGAAGGCTTTCTCTTAATTGCAGTATAGTGCTAATCAAGTTCTGTGTATTATGTTTAAGAACATTAAATTAAATGAAGTATATACAAAATCAGTTTTAAAATATGTTTTATAAAGCTTTTTATGGCACCACACATTTACGAACTGGGTACCTGTCTAAAATCAGGCTTAAGTTGTATTTTTTAAAAGATAAAAAGCCTATTTAGAAAAAGTACATACAGAACTTGGTAAACCAATAGTATGTATTTCCCTTATCACAGTATTACCCCCGTGTTGTTATGCAAGCATGCTTGTAAATAGTTTTATAATGTTTTTACAAATAATCACTATTAAATGATATTTATGATGCAGTTTTATATGACTTGATTCAACACCCTTTAGATTAATTCTTAGCAGTACACACGCTCATAATTTTGTCCCTCCCAATACTTACAAAAAAGCATTTTTAGATTAATGTTTAGGGTTTTAGCTCAGGATATTTATATTATTCTACTAAATAAATACATGTGTAAAATAAGCATACATTTAAAAAATACATACAAAGGCATCTGAAACACATCAAAAAGTCAAACCTTGACCTTGCTGAGTTACACCAATTCCCCCCTAATGTAACAGTCAGGATGTCAAAGTCTTCATGTCAAACTGGACTTTATAAAATTAAAAGTATCACTGGATCTCCCAGAGTGTTTCATGGTGATACCAGTTTAATTCACAGTTGAGGAATTTATAACAGACAAAGAAATTTAAATAAATTGTGCCAGGATTCGGAAAATTTATATTTCTTTGGTTTTAATCAGTATTGTTACCATCATGTCCATCGGTGCCACTATTTTGTCAGCAGAACAGTACTTGATTTAAAAAAAAAAATTTTATCCAGTAGCAATACACTTTTCTCACCATGATCTATGTGTATTTTACTTGTGAAGGTAAAACCCCTCTTGTGTTATGTAGCTGTTAAATTATTCTTCAGAAGACACTAGCTGTTTGTTCGCTCAGACCTTTAGGGCCAAACAAGCAGTTCTGATCCAAAAATAGAAAAATGTCTCGAGCCAGTGGTACACAATGTGGTGGGTGGAAGGGATATTCAAATACTCGAACATAATCAGACTGCAGCTACAGTCTAACACTCATTCTTTTACTTGGCTGACACAGAGACAGAATTTTAAAAGGAAAACCTTTTGGAGAACACATATCAGTTATTCAGTTATTCACATATCCTGGACATTACTAAATAGAGGATACATATAAGTAAACAGAAATCCTGTAAAATAAAGGATTTTTTTTATTAATAACCCAGGTGGTTACAATGGTGGTCTTACTAATGACCTTCTGACTAAGTTACCTTTCCACATTTGGGTTTTTCTTTCCCTTAAATCTACCATTTTTTATTTTATGACCTCACCCTTATTTCCTGATATTATAATCTTTGCAGGAAAGATTTTCATTTTAACATTTTCTATGTAAGCACAAAAGTCATTCAACATCTCTCCATTAACTTTAGTAATTTTTTCATCGAAAGAATATTTTTTTTTCCGTACTACTAGAATTCCAAGTGTATATTCAAAGATACATTATTTTTTTGTAAAAAAATAAAATTAAAAAAAGCATATTACAAGCGCATAGTATTTTCTTTTTTCCTGTAATCTGGTGGTGTTGCAGGAAATTACTTTTTAGCCAAGCCTAATACAAAAAGGGTGGTCTAAATAAATATAATATAAACAAAGTTAATTTATTGTCTCATATTGTTTCAACAGATATGTATCTATCTGGAAAAAATAAATAAATAAATAAATATCAAACTAGCCTTCAAAACGGATATCCTTTAAGAACCTAGTAAATAAACAAAAAACAAACCGCAATACAGACTCCACACATATAGACCTTGCTTGTCTGGGAAATTTAGAAGCCATTTGTTATTGAAGTAAACCAATGCTAGCAACTCTTGCAAACATGGAAGTGTTACCTCTATCACCGCCATGCAACCTTGCAACATCCTGTGTAGCCTGTTGATGGAGTGTTTATTTAAAGTACTGAAAATATTAGCTTGCAGAGTTCATTAGCTGAAAGATTGTTACTCATTATTTCCAGACATGATGACCTCCTGAGCCGTTTGGGAAGGATGACCTTCACAAATGCTTATCCTGTGCTGGCACTAAGGTAACCCCATATCGGTTTTGGATTATTCCTTAATTCCTAAGAAGATCATCTGGATGTAAAATGAAGCACTGAAGAGAGACAATGAATACAAAGGTGAATCACTTTATTGGTGGAGAAAGTAACAATTTTAAAATGTGTTCTTATATCAGAGATCCAGGAGACAAGATTTACCTCAATAAAAGCTCTGAAACTAGCCTATGTTCATTAAGTTCTGTTTACTTTCAGCCAGTCAGAGGGCTAAATCTTCCCTGTGGATACAAAGTCTACTAAAAAGGCTTGACTCAAAAGAAACACAGTAGAATCTCAGATACTTGACCTTGCAGGGACCTTTTAATGAGGGAAACCATTTGAAAATTGAGAGCAGCACTCCAGTATTTTTATTAAATTCATTATTTCATTTAATTGTGCTTAAAGGTTGAGCAATAACCTGGTTAATCAATAGAAAATCCTGCGTAGCTTGAAAAACAAATATCTTGAATTTGACTTCAAAGCTTCCTTAGATGTGTCTAATTTGAATGCTGAAAATCACAGCTTATGCCTGAAGGTCATTTAAAGTGATTTGTGAAATTTACAAGCCGAAAATTGTTGCTGATCAATATAAGTGCTAAGCAGAAGTAATTTTCCTTCTTCGTCACTCTGCAACGTTTCTTTGTATAACTAACTATTTTGGAGGTAATACTGTCAAATGTATGGTGTTGGTAAAGCAAGATATCACAATATAACTTAATTTATTTTATATACTTTTTGCTTCCCTGAGTTTCTCCTGGCAGTTCAACGTCACCTTTCTTCCTACTTTGAATTTTGGTTAAATTCAACACATTTGGCTTCCTTGAGGTGCGTCATCAAAAGAGAACTAGTGTCATACTGTGTGTTTTGTTTGGTTCTGTTTCCTCTCTGTGTCTCGTCACTCCGCCTTCATTCACAGCTGTCTGCAATAATTCACTCCCCTTCTCAACCAATCACACCCCGGTTCTCACTATATTAGCCACATGCAATCACACACTCACCGCTGGATCGTCTGTTGTTTTCCCCTGCTTTTCCTCGTTGCTCCTAGCT
>JAVLVB010001098.1:1304488-1343814 GCA_032876305.1 Orestias chungarensis
AGTGTTTGTTATTTTATTAGTGTCTTTGTGCTTGTTACTTTTGGTTCCGTCATTTATTGTTTTCCCCGCTTGTTGTTGTTATTTTTAGTTCCGCCTCCGCGCCCTTTGATTACGTCTCGCGTTGTTCCGTTGCCTGTTGTCTGTTGTTCCCTGTGTGGTTCCTTTCGTGTTCTGTTCACTCATCATTCCTGCAATAAAAGATCTTAGCACTCAACTCCACCTCTGCTCGAGTCATTAAAACCCTTTCTGACAACTAGGGTATGACTGCTCCTACTTTTCTGTGAACACACATTGATAGTGAACATTTTGAAATCATGCAAAGCACTCAGTCTGTGTTAATTTCAAAGGGATGCACGTGTTTGACTTGGCTGGAAATTATAGTGTGATATTTGATTTCATTAACTTTATGCGCAGTACTCATACCATTGTCATTTTTTAACACAGTGTCAAAGCTTTATTCCATCCCAAATACGCCAGCCTTTTATTAAAGAAGGTCAGTGCAATCATATGTTGTAGTTCTACGAATGTTTTCTGACCTATGTTTATTTACTCTCATAATCAGTGCAATTTAAGCAGTTTTTGCCAACTGGAGAATGATAAATAACTGTGAAATGCATTGCTAAGCCCCAAATATTTTCTTACACCAACCCGATTGCTTCTGACTGGAATTAATAAAAGTCATGTAACCAGAAGCAAAGAGGCCGTTGACACTGACAGACTTGGAGGTCATCACCAAAGGAAATATATCCACCACACCACAAGAAGGCATAACAAATTATCAATATACCAATGGAAAAATGGTAAAAGCAAATCAGAAATTAAAGAAAAGCTTCAATTGCTTTACTGCAGATAAAGACAGGTATGAATTATTTTCTACATGACAACCTTTTAACCCTTTCACAGCCCAGGTTTAGCAGAGAGAGCCAGATGTCACTGGGGACCAACCCCACTGGGGAAGTGGTTAGAGCAAATATAAAAATTGAAAATCAAGGGGAAGCTCAGAAAGGCGGAAGGATGACTCACTGCAGCCAGACATTTGGGAAAACTAGAAAAAAAAACTATTAAAAGGACACACAAGGTCCTTCTGACCCCCTGGAACAGCAGGAGCATTAAAGAGCATTACATTTTTTTATTGTCTAAATTGACAAATTTTTCACTTGGTCCTGTTTTATCTGCTTAGAGATGTGGGTGCCAGTTCAAATTAATGACTCTTAATATATCTCAAGAAAATTTATCCATGCAGATTAAAATCCCTTTAAACATGGATTATTACGGATGTTATATTTCTTTTGTGTTACTAAATGTTGCTGAAGACCTGACACCAACTTGGTGCTATGGTAACTCTATGATAAACTAGGAGTTTAGCTATATTAAAACAGACATTAAGGTGCCATAATCTGAGAAATGAAGCCTCTCGCTTTCATAGTCAATATTTGTGTTCACGTTTTGATTACATTTATAGAAGCCTTGGTACAAAACCTCACAATCTGTTTCTTGTCATTGTGTTACTCTTATTGATTCAAAAAGAAAATAAAAATATCTAGCTGAATGCACTTCAGTGCATCGCTCTGAGCATGTATTTGGAGAGGCTTTGCTGTAACATAATTTTGTTCTCACTAATGTCTGCTTGTCCATCTACTTTCAGACTTAAGGTTTCACTCTAGGACCAAGGCCCGCCTGTAATTTGTAAAACTGTCAACACATCACAGTGTAATCGTTCTCCACTCCAGTGGGTTAGTTCTTATTTTTCCTTGTTGCAGTAAACATCTCTGAACTATAGTAATGTGTGACCAGGGAACAGCTGGAAATTGGAAAGCGCACTCTCTTTACTTGGGGCATACAAATCCAATAAAAGCAATGTCAACAAGAGTGATCGTGTTATTAGACATTTATAAATAAGTAAACAGGTGTTTTTCTTAGATTTACTCAATTAATTGTCTCACACAGATCACCGCAATTTAAGATTACATGTTAGGATATAAATGTTGAGTCAAGAATGGCTCCTGCTGGCTTCGCGTCGATGCTTAAATGCACCACAGAGGATCTAAATAAAATGAAAGGTTTTCTAGCAGAAGCATGGGCGTCGCACCCGTGGAGGATGTGGGTGTCTCAACACCTACTCTTTTTCGTGGGACGGGATTCAACATCTACACTTTTTCTGCTGTTTTTTTATTTTTATTTTTTTAACAAATACTTTACTGCAGTTTCTCTGGACCCACAGTGTCTGTGCCGAGGCTGCGTTTCTCCTCTCCCAGTCCTATCATAACTGCAAACACGACAACAGCTTTGAGGCAAAACCAACAATTGATTGACTCCTGGCTCTGATTTTTCTTGTTTATAGGTAAAGTGAACAAGCTAAAAGCAAGGGTCCAGATAGGTGTAATGACACTTGATAAACCCAATAGAGCCTTTTTTGTTTAGAGAGTTTGCGCTCTGCATGAAGAGTGCCAGATGTTAACCTTAAAGGGTTTATGAAGAGCAGATGTCTTCCGGCCCTGTGAGCCAGACCCAGGTTACTATTAAAGTGACAACCTTTTTACCAAAGGTAAGTATGATGCAAAAAACTTAACGGAGAGGCAAAAAGTAAAATATAAACACGGTGAAATTATGCAATATTTTAATTAGATTTTCATATATATATATTTTTTTTTAAATGTGGTTGAATCTACTTTATGCTACTATGTGTTAATGCATTGATGAGGTATGCTAGTATTGTTTTTCAGCATAGCGATTGTAGTTTATCTTCAAAAGTACTCAGTCCACTTTGAACATTTTTGTGAAATTACAGTAAGTAATCATATAGACTTTAAGGCTATAATTCAGCAAAATTAGAATGAAAAAAAATACAGTTGAGTAGACACAAACAATGCATGATTTTCCTAAGATAACATGCAAGTTATTTCACATGATCATGAAGTTATCCTTATTGCACTGTATTTTATGAATCAGAATAAATTTCTAACGTCAGGAATCATTGTCAGCACACATTCCATATACCATTGGACTTCCAAGTAACATCGTAGTAAACTAAATGTTTATCATCTAAGAAACGGTTTAAATATTTGTTAGATGCAGATTTATTAATACGGTTTGGTGAAATTATTTTGTTAAGGTTGAGATCATGGAAACAAATAATGGAAACAGTTGGAATGGAAAATGAATGCTTGGGGTTCCTTTCCACTCACATGTTTGTTTGTTTTTTGTTTGTTTCTTTGTTATTTTAATGAAATACTTTGTTATAAAGAAAAAGTAACTGAATTAAATCTGACCTGATAGATTTGTTTACATTCAAAGAATGGTTTCAGGTAGCTTCAAAAATGATAATTTTCATTGAAACAGTAGATTTGAAAAGACATTTAAACAAATTTCCTAAGTAGCTTGTGGACCTGCCATTTTCCATTTTGTTTGTTTTATTAGTATTATTTTCAATAATAATTCTTCATAAGATTTTCAGTTGGTTCAATCAAAAAAGCTTGGTGGTTTCTAGCAACTGTGAATGTGAAACCCTGGTTTGGACTGTGAATTTCCTGGGGCCTTGTTCCAGAAAATTCAAGCTTTAGGCAGCCAAATTCCCTGAGGCTATGTTTGCTTTTGGATCTGGCTCGTCTATAATTGATGCCAGGCTGACAATGGTTCATGCGGAAATTTGAAAAACACCTGAAACAAATGCCAACATTTTTACATATGCATATTTCTGGCAATCATCCAAGTTTAGGATTTAAAATGAAAGAGCCTCAAGAGTAAAGGGCTTGGGCAAAAACAGTTTCACGTGCTTCAGAAATCACAGGGGAGGGGAAGCAGACATAACAAGGGTTTAGTTTATGTTGGCGACAGTCAGCTCATAAGAAAAAGGTAAATGGAGTCATTGGGATTACAACAGCTTCATTTGAAATATAATTAAATATAATATGACAAAGTAATCAGATGTTGTCATCACATATGAGGTAAGGCTACTCTCGTGACATTTTTTTTTAAACATCTCTTTCTTTGTTAAACTGCATCTGAATGCATTTACACTATATTACACAGCAGCGACCTTTGTATAAAAGTACTAAAGTGTGAGTGCAATAAAAAGGCATTACGGAGAATTGTAAGTCCTCTTTTAGAGTTTTCTTAAGATTCACTGTTTCAGGCTTCAGTCAGCATCTAAAAGTCATAGTCTGTAATCACCTGATTTTACCTCTTTTTTGAATATAACTCTCCTGCTTTCTTTTGACGCAGCTTAGGTTTCATTTGTTTAAGTACCCAAACGAATAAAACATATACAAAAAAAAAACACTCACTCTAAAAAGCTTGACTAAGCTCTGCTTCAGTGTTCGGTGCTTTAGACCCGCTGTGAGTAGGCATTATCTGGAGCCATTTCAGAGTAGCTTTCTAATGAAGCCACCACAGCCTGAGAGCAATGATGCATTTTGCTGGAGAACGAGCAAGCTTTGACAATATGGCTGTGGTATCAGCGGGCAGTAGATGGTAATCTTGCGCAGTTGATGTTGACAAGGATAATCAAGTTGCTTATGGTCATCCAGAGAGAGAACATTGAGAGGAAAAAATTGCCACAGAAGGTCTTTAATTATTAATTCTTTGGCAGTAAGATTTTCAGTGTGGGCAGTGCCAACCTGCTGCTCAGCCATTTACTGACAGAAAGACACCATGGGAGGTTTTTATGGCCTAATGTGCTCTTCAGCGTAGTGCTGCTCGGACCACAGAGAAAACCCATTTTCATTATTTTTGTGACAGCTCTCATGTAAATTTTAGCTGGGAAAAAAATGGCCCAGATATTTGTAAACTTCCATCTGGCCTCCTTGTTAACTGTACAAAGAAGGGACAGCAAAGACTTTTTTTATTCACTTATATTTTGTTGTGGTCCCCTTCTTGTACTTTTCTTTGGAGCTTTTGACATGTAATCTATTAGGAAACCTGTTATCTGCATGATAATGAAAAATTGAGAATCAGCAAAATCCTTAAGCATGCTCCAAACCAATGATAACCAGTTCAGCAATCAACAGGACCATGCAGAATGGAGGGCAGATACATTTAGGGCATAAACCAAAAACTGTAACATTGATGTTCATTATTATAACTAAATGTTCTTGAATGTAACAGTCAGCAAAACTTTGGCAGCATGTTTGACTAAAACCAAGATGAGATATTTCCTTACTGTCAGAACGTGTTGATTGATATAAAAGGTAGTAACAATAAAGCAGAATATGTTTTAGCTAAAGCTTGATAAATTAGAATCTTTTTTTTAAAGTGAGTTTATAGATTGATTTGAACCAAACATATTTCAAGTGTACCCAAACTTCAGTTACTCAGAAACTGACAAAGTTTAGTGAGCTTTTATGAAATTATTTATCTGTTCAGCATCTTGGTTAACCTGCCTTTCGTGTAGCTCTTGCTTTTAGCCCTTTTACCTAACAGTCATGTTTTTAAAATGTGGAGGGAAGCTAAGGTTGCCGTAAGGAACCCAGTCATTTACCAGCAGAGCATGGACACTTAGCCCAGAAAGACCATTGCAGACTTTCAAGCATTGAAGGTTTTTGCCTCAAGGCAACAGTGCTACCTGCTGCTGCACTATGCAGTCGCCAGCGTTTCTTTTTATTTAAATGAAGGATGAGATGTGTTGAGAGTTCAAGTTGTTTTAAATGCAGACATTTGCTTAATTGCATTGTTGGTTCTAGTTTGTCATCCCTCCCTTGACAATACATTATAAAATCTCAAAACTTTGCTGGTCAGTCAAGCATAAGTTCTCTGCATCATAGTGATTAAACAGGAAGAGGCAGTTTTGGTAAAGGAGTCATTTTCCTGCTGGAATCTGAAACAGTATCTGGTCCTGATAGTGGAAAAGGGGTAGGAGTTTACCCTGTAACTGGTGGGTTGATGGTCCAACCTCGCACTCTGTCCATCTCTGTTATTTTGTCCTTGGTGTTGGTCAAAGGGAGAGGTTATAGTGACAGTTTGACAGCCTCAATTCTGCCGCTCTGGCTCAGGGCAGCTTTGGCAACAACGTAGCTTACCATCATCAGGACATGAAGATGTATGTGAATGACTGAATGCAATCAAAGGTGCTTTGATCTAGATAAAACACTATCCAAATCTTTAATAACTGGCTGCACTGTCTTTAGTCTTGATTTCAAAATGGAATGCAATTTTTATTTTAACCTTTAAAGAGCAATCACACCCACTCCACAACAGTCCAGTCAATTATCTCTTTAGCAAAGAGGCTTCTGACATTGAGTCTGTTTAAGGAGTAAATTACCACAAAGGATATGACAGATGCCTTTATCCTATGTGTGGAAGCTCTTGAGGCACTCCAGCCCCTGCCCAAGTCTTAATTTTATTTCTAAACTCTGACTTTTCTTTGCTTCCGGATCCCTCTGTCTTAAATAGTGCCAAAAATTTAAACCAGCTTGTTTTTACATTTGCAAGGTCTGTCTTTTAATTGGGGTTGTCTTGTGTTCTCAACCTCCTTCAACTATTCGTCCTTCACACAGCCATTTGAAAAAGAAATGTACTTCAATCCAACTGCAGGTGATCAGGAGATCAGGATTTCATTTTGCAATGCACCGGTCCTCTTGAGACTTGCAGTCTTCCTTCTGCCAAAACACTACTGCTTTTATCCTCACTGGGACGCCAACATCTGCCAAAAATGAAACTTCTTTACTGTTGCTTTAAATTTCTTAAAAACCTAAAGCTTTTCAATTTTAAGAGTTTTTCAATTATGAGTCTAAAGCCAAAAGCACAACACAGCTTTCCTTTTATTATTTTGTACATTAATATATTAAAAATTGTGGTTGAAAAGACAAAAAATGCAGAGGAAAAAATGCAATAAGAGAAATACAAATAAAGGAAACCATTTTATTGTTTTGCTAATTAAAGGAGCTTGATTGAGCTTTGAGGACTCATTCTTAAAACTGTCAGTAATATCTTTAAAATGAGAGGTGCACAATCAAAAACTTTAATGCACAAACTTCCAGTAACCCTACCCAAGTATTTGATTAAATTTTTATTAGATAGGCAGAAATTGACAGTTGCAAACGTCTTTCAGGGTTGGATTGTCCTCTAACTTCAGGTTTTTGAGAGAGTGTCAGTGTCTGCATGCTTGAAAAAAAAAATCAAGTCAACATTCAACATCTGAGCAGCATGTAGGCCACAAAAATTGTATCTGTACAAAACAAAAGATAATTTTATTATATATTAGGCAATGTTGTGCTTGTTTAAGAAAACACCAATTTCCATAACGTTTCCTGCAGTGACGTGTCATACTGGCGTTTGGATAAACAAGCATGGTATCCACTGCAGGCAAGATATGGTTTCCTCCTAGTTACCTAATTGGTTTAAATTTGGCAGAACCCTAATACAAAAATACAAATTATCCCTCGCTATATTTGGCTGAACTGACACTTTAACAACACCGGATGTTTTGCAAATGCTGTGTTTGGCGTGCTATGATCTATTTTAAGTGAATTGCCATTGCCAAATATGAAAAAGTCATTTTTATGACGGTAAAGAAAGGTCAAGGCAAGTTGTAAAAAGCTAAAAGTTTGCTTAACACCAATAGCATGGAGTGTAATTTAGTAGAAAGATGGACTCAGACAGTCTTTCACTCCGTGATGTCAAGAGGAAGCCTCTGCCACACAGAGGGACCCTCGGGGTTGCAGGAGTTCTGGCCCATGAGATTAATTAGTTTGGACACACTAGTGATCTATCATGCCTCGTACAGCGTTTAGCGTCTCTCCGTTTCCCTGATGGCAGTCTGGCAGGATATTGACACAAATACACACCAGGATGTCTTTTGCTGTAAATGGTGTTAAAGTAAAATACAACACAATTACTAAAGTCTAGATTCAAGCACGAGGAGAAACATGAAAACCCCAGCGACAGCTCAATTATCCACACATCAATCAGCAGGGGATGTTATTGGTTCTGTAAATTGAGCTGGAGTGATGTGTTCTACCGGATCAATACCCCAGCGGTCTTCCTTTTCGACAAGTCCACCACCTTCATCATCACCTTCGCCACCCCGAAAGCTACATGTGTCCTGTATCTTTTTATGCTTATAAAGGGGAAATACTGCAAATACTTCTTTATTTTTTACTTTAAGTGTTTAAGTGTTTGTGTTCAGGTGTGTTTATTATCAAGAATCATCATTTTTTTAAACTTTGGTAGGATATTACTAGTATTTCACAAGTTATGTTATACTTAGGTTTACTTTATCTCAATGTTACTTCAAAAACTGAAATATAGGTCAGAGTCCAGCATGTTTTTATTTTATTTTTTTTAGTTACTTAAATTAAGATATCTCATTTTTAACCCGCCCTCTATTTTATAAAGATGTAGCAAAACCTTGCTTTAAGCTTTTAATACAATCAGAAAGGTAGAAAAATTTATTAAATCACCACAGCATGACGCGTATGAAGTGTTTTGACTTTTGGTAAAACTTTGCCTTGTTAAGTTTTGTCTCCTACCATTTCTGCTTATCTCATGTTTTGAGTTCCAAATTTACAGAACTAAGTTGTCTCAGTCAGAATGGTGAATTGAGCTGATATTCAAGATCAGTTTTTGTGTTTGCTAACGCTACATACCATCCATGCTCCTGTTTAGTATTGTCACTTATGCCAAATATTGAACCACAAAGGTAAGTAGGAATATGCTTCAAGGGTAGAACACCGGTCTGTTTGTCTGTTGGGTAAATACAGCCAAAGAAGCTTTTAGAAGGATGTGATTGCATCGTTACAAGTTTTTACTTCATATCTGTTTTTCTGTGCTTGGGGAACAATGTTATATTTTTTCATATTGCCCTCCCTCTTAATCTGTTCAGCAGAAGTTTAACTGATTTACAAAACGAAACAGCTTGGAAATCATCTCCTTGTTGAACCATAGTAAGGATACAATATTAGCAGGCTACAGGGGGTTTATGACATCAGCAATGGAAGCATTTTGGAAACTGCAATAAATTGTGACACCTACAGTGCTCAAAAAAATAAAAACGGTCTCAGAAAATAACTAAAATAATCAAGAGTTTTCCAATTTTAAGTGTTTCCTGTGGGAAACAATAAAGAGCATATAAACTGTGGTTTTGCATCAAGTTTGAGCTTTTTGAAACCCATTATTAATATGACAACAGAGCAAAGACTCTCGCTTTATACATCAAAAAAAGAATTTTCACAAGCAGATTGAAAAAATAAGCAATTATCACTGGTGTGTTATTGTAAGTATTATGGTCACCTCCCAGTATTCGCACTCAATATTGATTTCTCAAAACACCTTGATCCTTATTATCCTAGAATAATAGCTTGCTGACACATCAGAATCAGAATCAGGCTTTATTGGCCAAGTATGCTCACACATACAAGGAATTTGTTTTTGGTTACACAGATGCTTGCAGTGCACGAAAAATACAGTAAAGAAAAATTTGCAACATTTAGCATGTGTAATTTATATTGTAAAAAAAGTGCAATTTTGTGCAGTATAAAAACTATAGAAATTATAAAAATATATAAACAAAATTGTTCAATTGTTCATGAGAATAATGGAAGTTGGAAAGAAGCTTCTCTGTAGCCAGTCGTACGGGTCTTCATGTGGCTGAAGCGTCGGCCTGATGGAAGGCCCCAAAACAGGTGACACCCAGGGTGAAACTGGTCTGTTATGATTTTCTCTGCACGTTTTCTGGTTCTGGAGGCATGCAGGTCCAGCAGTGAGGGCAGCTTTACACCGATGGTCCTCTCTGTAGACTTGATAATGCGCTGCAGTCTCTTGGTGTCGTGTTTTGTGACAGCACTGCCCCACACTGTGATGGATGTGGTGATGATGGACTCTATGATGGCTGTGTAGAACTGCACCATCAGCTCTTGGTCTAGGTTGAACTTCCTCGGCTGGTACAGAAAGTACATCCTCTGTTGAGCCCTATTGATGATGGAGTTGATGTTGCTGTCCCACTTCAGCTCCTTGCAGATCGTTGTGCCCAGGAACTTGTAGGACTCCAAAGCCATCACAGTCCTGTCTAGGATGGTGAGTGCTGGCAGGGTATGGGGGCTCCTCCTGAAGTCCAAGGTCATGTCCACTGTTTTTAGCTGTGTTCAGCTCCAGATTGTTCTGACTGCTCCAGAGGACAACCTGATCAACCACCCGTCTGTAAGCAGACTCATCACTGTCATTGATGAGACCAATGACTGTTGTGTCATCTGCAAACTTCAGGATTTTAACAGCTTAAACAAAGTCATTTAACTCCGAAATGTGTAGGGCTGTTCAAGAAAACAGAAGTGCACAGTCATTTTTCTACATATCCCACTGGCAATAATTTAGTTTTGCAATACTTTTTATTAGCTTTGTGTTTAATAGATAAATCTCAGGCAAACATGCATGATGCTAGAGAAAGGAAGACCATCACCCCCTTTTAATAATTACTTTAATGGTGCCTTTGAGGGATAAAACAGGATCTCAGGAGGCTCTTTTTCCCACAAGGGGAGTAGTGTGGTTGTTCTGCTGCTTGAATGAAGACAAATATAGATCTATATATTAAATCACCTGAGCAAACACTCCTACAGAATTGGTTTATATTTAACTATGTTTCCTTATTATAGGTAGAGTTTAGTTCACATTATTGAGAAGGTAAAATGGAATAAATACAGTAGTAATTTATTGTAAAGTAAAAAGAAATTCTATGTATATTTTTAATTAATAGTTAATTTGTCATGGCAGGGTAATTGCAAGATGTTATTTTTAGGATGTTTCAGTCATATAAAAAGGTAAGCACATTCACTTTTGACATAATTTTGTTTCCATGGAGCCAACTTGGCCGCACGTCTGTCGGATCAGAACATTTGAGTCACACAAGGAATATAAACAACGTTAAGTTTAAAAACTCCCAATACTAAAACTTTATGTGCATGTGAATTTGATGTGCACCTGAGGTTCTGAGTGTAATAATTATGTTTTTTTAAGTAAACTTTACTAATTAGGTGTTTTGTTTTTTGTTTGTTTTTGTTTTGTTTATTTGTTTTTGTTGGGGGTGTTGGGGGCATGTGTTTTATTTCATGTTCTCCCTGTGATTTTCAGGGGTCTTACCCCTCAATCAATGACTACTGGTGTTGAACATTTAGTGTCAAATTACATGTAATTCTCCCTAAAAAAAACATTTTTCAAATGTAAAGGAAAATGACTTCATTGTCTGATCAGTGGTAGCGCTGTTCATGTTAATTAAATTCAAGATTTGAACTAAAATAAATGTAAGAACTGCTTAATGTTGCAGTTAAAATTCTAATTGACTGAATTAGTTCGTAATCAACAAATTGTTTAAATAACGGAAGTAAAAATTAACAGTAAAAAAATATATGAATATGGTTGTTACTTTGAGTCGCTGTGTTGCTCTTTGATCGCCTGGCAACCTGTCCCTATGTGCAACCTGCAACTCGCACAACAACTGCTGGAGGCAACAACCCTCCGTAACCCCACAAGGGCAAGCAAGTATACACACTAGATGGACAAACAGAAGACTGAGTCATTTACAATTATCTTATATTACCTGATTCCCCAATGCCCCCATGATAAATAGATGGATCGCATGTAGGTTGAAAGTGTAAGAAGGATGAAAAAGACCCCAAACCCCTTTCAAAGATAAAGAACTGCAGGAGCTTAGACCTTTGTACCTTTCCTTCTTCTAACCAAAAGTGGAATTATTTTAATGATATTTTGCTTTGTAAGAGACACAAGCTCAACTACTCCCTATTGTATCTTATAAAAGTTATGAGAAATATTACTAAACACACAAATTTGAAAAACTACAAGCCCCTGACTATCAAATCAATCCCTCTGTTGCAACATACCAGTAATCATAACACTCAGTCTAATACTAGGAGATTTTTAGTGCTCTTCTGGTATAGCTTTTGATTTAGGTTTGTTATGCTTTAAGTTTTTTAGTACAATTATTGTACAAAGCAATAAGACATGCGGTTTTTAACTTAAGGGTAAATGTTCTGAATATACTGTTTTATCTGAGGGATAGTTTATTTGTAAATTCCAAGAAATGAAACAAAATACCACCAATTTAATCTTTGTTTTTTTGGGGGGGGGTTTCATCAATGAAAATGTAGGTATGCAAATAACCTGTCAAATACTTCCTGAAGAAAATCTTAAATGTGCAGGATACTTTTCTGGTTACAAAAAAATTAAACAGATTAGATTTTATGCCTGTCAGCAAAAATTGTGCCTTAGAATCCAATTGCTTTAGTAATCTAACAAAAATATATATATATGTAATTTCAGACTCTCTTTCATGATGCAAAGTGTTTAATTTGTTTGTTGCAACACAAAAATGTTTCACCCCTCAGGCACACTGCAGGTAATGCAAAAAATGAAACTGACTGAATGTGACTGTCGAGCTTCATGGAGGCTTTTGTGTATATCCCAGTGATACTGCGCTTCCTGGCTGCATCAGCGTCAAACCATAACCAGTTTAACACAGTTAAGCAGCATTAGACAGGTAGGCAGGTAAAACTGTTTCCTTAATTATTTCTAATCCCAGAGAAGAAAGTTATTCAACTTTGCCTACAATATGGCAATTGATGATGTTTTTAAAACGGTCAGCATTAAGTGATTGAGGCAACAAACTAAAATCTAAGGCATAAGACAAAAGAGAACGAGGCTTAATAGATTCAGTTCAATACATTATTTTATTTGCTTCGGCTATTGAATAAGAAGCCATATCAATTGCTTTACAGACACAACAGGTTCAATTTAAATCCCATTTTATTACATTTCTGTCAGTCACAAAAGTCTTATTGACAGTCCAATCTAATTTGATCTGATTACAATGTATTTCCACCCAATTTAGCAAGCCATGAAATGACAAACACTAAAAATTCATGCGTCCTAAGCTTTTCCACAAGAAAGTGATAAACTGTAGGGATTCCGAACTGTACTCCTTGAGATGTATTGTCCTGCAGAATATAGAGATCAATGGGGATATATTTAAAAAATATATCCCCTTTGATCTCACTGTCTCAGAAATATAAATGTACTACATCTGCTGAGTTTGCATATCATTTTTAAAATATTTAATGAATTCATGCAACATTTCTTTGTCTTTTGAGTATGAATGCACAGTGAAAATGCAAAGGTAAAGGCAGCTCCCTTCAACACTGAAAGGAAGCAGCGTTGAGGCCCATAGGCAAAATGAACAACAGGCACTCTTCTTCTATCCATCTAAAAGACTGAAAATGTAGTCATAATACGGCAGAACTAGATAACTATATTTCACTAGCATCTTCATTGGAGACTTAAAAATGAAGGAAAATACAAATGTTACAACAAAATGAGATAGATTCCATATACAAATAAAGGTAAGATTATAAATTACTGTTTTAATAAAATAAAAGGATGAGGCAAAATATATATTTTAAGAACCCTAACTTGATGTTATATAAAATTATAAATTTTTCTTGTTTTCATTGTATTTTACAGTATGAAATTGATTAATGTAAGAAGATGTTTCAATTAGGATCAAAACTAAGCTGTTATGAGTTTTAAAAAATTGTATATCCGACTCTAGAGGAATCAATGCCACACACGTCATAAGCCTCACTGCACACACTTGTACTACCAAACGTGCAGAGTGTTTGAGATTGTTGAAGTCAGAGATGGGAAATCATCCCTGGGTTTAATAGATAAATGTGGGGAATCTATTTAGTCTTGATTTGTGTGAAGAGGGTTGCTACATGGCAGTTCTGTCCGTATGTTCCCAAAAGCTCTCTTCAGTCTTTAGCAGCAAATAGCAGCATGCACTTAATATTTAACATAATTGATATGAATGGTAAGTAACTCAATGACAGGGTTTTAATAACAGTGAAAAATAGCACATGGCCAAATGTGGGTCTTAAACTTGACATGAACCGTTTAAAAAAAGATATTTTACAGTGTTTTCAAAGGGTTTAAGATTACTGGGTTGCAAATAATGTAAATCAGTTGCAGAAATGCTGTATTGTTCTTAGCTGCTATGGTTTTTTCACCAACCACTGTTTACAACAAGAGTTCAAAAGAGAATAAATCTACACTTTTTTCGAAAGTTGAATTAGTAAGAAACTTGTTTCTTTAGGTATTCTCAGAGTAAAATTGACGTTTTTTTAAAATGGTTGTTTACAAATGAAACAGAATTTATATGAAATGAAATCCTGGACCCCCCCAAAAAATAGGACACCAAATTTATTCATCTGCAGTCTCTGGTTTGAAATGTTGTTCTCTACACTGCTTGTTAGTCTTTTACAAATCATAAGACTCTGATAAAACTGTTAAAACTGGCCTCATTCAATTGATTTGCACCTTTCAGAATTATAAAATAGCTTGTGGCTCCATTTGTTGCAATACAGCATTTTTTCCCTCTTTGTCTGAATTGACATCAAAGAAAATTTTCTATTTTCTAAGATGATACTGTCGCTACTTTTCTCTTGGCCTCAAATCAACCTTTGTGATAGGTTCACACTCTGTTTGTTCAACCATGAACCCAAGAGTACAGAGACGGTAAAGTTTCTAAACCTGCCAGAATTTTACACAGAAAAAGGCTCAGAAGGTCATGCACCTTCATGTAACCATGCTAGTTCAGCTACCCAGTGGAAAGATGTGTGACGGTACATGTCTGCGCCCTGGCCGCTATGCGGGCAGGGAGGAGATGCCCTCCCTTGGGGCTGCCACTCTTTGCTGCCAGCTGAGAACATAAGGAGCCGTTTTTAAACCCCTCTGCACGGCACTCCCAAGACTTGAAAATGTTTTGTCACGAGCGACGAGCACCCACAAAAGACTTGAGATGCTCTGTTACATATTCAGAACCACAGGTTTCCAAAATGTATAAATATTTCACTTTTATCTTCACTGTAAAAACGATAACTAGTAATTGTTGATTTAATCAAGTTTTTAACTTAAACAGACTCAGAAATAAAGCTTTTTATTCACAACCCAGAAAAACTTGTCTGTCCAACAAATTTCTCTCATTGTTGTCCTAACCAAAAATTTCTGAACAACACAACAAGGATTATGAACTTTTGAATAGATTTGTTGTGTTAAATTGGGAACCAGTGGGATACCCCGTATATGCGCATCTGCACATGGTCTGAACAAGTTTGACCTAGTCTCAAAAGACAGACATGCGGTAATGATACTTGTCTGTAGACATTTATTTGTTCTGAAACTCAGAAGAAAATCACCAAACTTAGACAAACGTAATTGTTTTGACCTCACGGATTTCTGTTTGGACATTTTCTGGACAGAAGGGAGCTGGCAACCAGTTTCCCTAAGCAGGTAAGCTAACTCAGTGTGTTTGACCTTTTCTTTAATGAAATGAGCGTTAATAAAAATTAAATGTGTTCTAATAATAATTATTATTATAATTATTGTTATGCTTTTCTATAAGCCCCTTATTCCCAGCTTATTACCCCTTTTGTATTCAGTTAAATTTTATCCTAAATGTTAACGTTGACCAACAAACTGGGGTAAAAATGGAGATCTGTCTCGAAGCTTTCATTGATCGTTTTTGGCGGAAATATGCATTAATTATTTGAGAGTGATCTAAGTAACTTGCATATTCGCTAATGTATATATATAAATTAAATTACAATGGCCGTTTGTCATCTAAACTTTTCTCCCTGCATGACAATGCTGTATCCAGGGTGATTTTATTTATTAACTGTGAAATACAGAAGAAGTCTCCTAATCTGGACAGTGTTTCTGTATCTAAAACGATTCACCTGTATGGCACACATTATGTGGCGTGCATGATTTTATCTACTGGGCAATGCAGTTGCCTCCCAGAATTACATAAGATTGTGAGCATTTTTGTGAATGCAGAGGAGGTGACGTTCATTTGCAAAAGACTGTATTCTTGGTATATTGAACATTTCAGGTCCTATGAGCTTGTTGGAACACAGTTGTGTAGAACCTTCTTGTACTTGATCCAGATGTGCTGAGGGATTGGTGGAAAGCTGTTGGTGACTCCAAGGATGCTTCTTCTGCATTAAAGCAACTGAAAAATGGTATGTTCTCTCTCCTCCATCCTGTCTTCTCATCTCCCCCCTTATCCACCCACTTTCTCTCCCCTACTGTCCTCCGCTTCGGTTCCTCACTCCTTTCCTCAGAAAATTTCAACATTCTTTTCTCTTATTCTAGCTCCTTTTTCCCCAATAATTCCCCTCCCTATCTACTCACCTCAAAATCTTCTCTCTCGCTCATTTTGCCTTCTTTCTCTCCTCATTAAGCATTGGTTTTGTGTTGGATTGGATGCAGGCATTACTTAAGTATGGGCCAGTTGAGAACAGTGATTTAATGAATGAAAACCTGGATATAGACCTTTTAAAAAAAAAATTTTTTTTTAAACTGTAAGCAAAATTATTTGCAAATCAAATGTAATCAACAAATGAATCTGAAAATAGGTCCTTGTTTGCAGCCGTATAGTAAAGGTGTCAAATGTCTTCAGATTTTTATTTAGTAATTCTATTTATCAAATTAGGCAGGTGAGGAGCGTGTCCAACATTAGGGACATGATAACTTTAGGAACAGGATAATATCCATTTGCGTATTGATGCAGTTTTTTGTGGAAGGTATTACTATACCTGTGCAAAAAACATATTAAGGAGAGGTTTTTGAAATAAGTTTTGCATGGTAACATGCCCCAGAATTTTCTGTGTTGAACAAATGGCAATATTTTGTTTGTCTTCTTAGATATCTGAAGAATTAAATTGGATCACAAGCAAAGACCTCCTTGATGAATTTGTGCCTGACCTGTTTAAACTATCGGTCTATGAAAGAAGCTCTTGGTGAGACAATGATGATTGTTCATTGTGTACAAGTAAACTAAATGACTATAATAATTGAAATGCATGTTTTACATTCAATACTCTTCAGACATCCGACATTGTGTCGCACCCAAAGACAGCAGTACTGAGGGCCTGCCTATTTTCCTCATAGAAGATGCAACAAATGTTTTCCTGAATTGCTTGGTGAGTAAAAAACAAGCAAAACATGTAGAAACTAATTCCTAATTCCAATTGGATGTTTCAAAGTATGAGTTAATCCAAAATTATAGCAAACCACTGTCGTTTCCTAAGCAAGAAAAAAGGTAATGTATACCTCAGCGCAGTCCAGATAATTTTATGATGAGGATTGCAGTTGTCCATAACTCCCGTTCCTTTTTTTCTGCTAGGAAACAGCTGGTTCATTGTTCAGTAGAAATATACTTTGTCTTTCATTTTTCTTAGCTCTCATGAACCATTTATTTTTCTTCAGGACACAGACATTTTGGAACCAGTGTTGAACAGTGCATCTGTTGCCATCCACACCATCCTACAAAATGACGGTGCTGGTACGTCTGCACAAGACCGCAAAGTTGTGTTGGAGGGAGACATCATGCTACAAAACATTCCAGACTTCTCCACTGCCTTGGTGTACCTCTTTGGTCTGCTTTATGCCATCAACATCGATTTTCCAAAGCAGCTGAGGTATACATTTGAAGCGATTCAGGCCATTTTTTCAGCTTAGTGGCTCTAGATGTTCACAGCGCATCAGGTCTCTGAAAACGATGCTTTTGCTGTGAATTATAATGAGTAAGCCAGACATGACTTTAATTTGTGTAATTTAGCCTGTTCAAATGTATTGCAGTTGATTCACCAGTTGACAAGAGTTGTATATTTAGTGTTTTAACCGTTAAGTCATTATTGTTCAAGTAAAACAAGTATGTATGCAAAAAAGAAAAAGTAACTTCCTGTCTGTTTCACCTGGAATATGTATAAGTAGACGATTGAAAATGTTATTTTTAATTAACTATTTTGTAACCCTCCAGATTTCCCTTTGTCAAAGATTAGTTTATAGGGGAGGGGTAAAATGGAAAGAGGAAAGGAAGAGAGGAAAGTATGAAGGAGAGAGGGAGAAAAAAGGAGGAAAGAATGTGGGAGGAAGAAGGAACAGTCAAAACTGTCTCATTTTGACCTGCTTGGACAACAGAAAGTAGATACATCTTTAAATATGTCTTTTTTTTTTTTCTTAGTCAGAGGAGTCTATGTTATTGACTATAAATACAGAGTGTTTACCATACAGTCGTTTTAAAGATGTGCTAAAATGATGTACACTTCACATAAAGTGATGAACCCATGCTTTAACAGTTAGTTACCTGTTTGTAACATTTCCAAGAACTTTTAACTTCTCTAGTGCATCATAATTATGCCCATGGAAACTTTGGTGTATTGGTGTATAGATACACAACCAATCATCATTTGTGGTACTATTCTATTTCATGTGCAAGAGGTTAAGGTCAGCTTTTACAAGACAGTCAGAGTGAGTAACGATAAGTTGTTGGACACATTTGTTTTTCTTTTTTGGTATTGAACTTCAATTTTAATGTCTGTGCTGCAGTGCACAAAGCGCTTTTACAGAATTTTACAGAAACTGACCTGTAGTTTACCTGTGACATTCTGAAATGTACTTGAAGCACTGTTCAATAAAATGAATGTTTCAGATAACATTCATGCTGTGTTTTTTCCAATTTCTATTTGAGTATTTTTCTAATAAAATAGTATCATTTTACTTAAAGGTGAATTTTCAATTCACTGTAATAAAAATTGTGTGATATTTCAACAAGAACAGGACCATTTTGTGAAGGCAGAAATACATGCCATAGAACCTAAATTTATTTGTTAGCCTTTCAGGATTATCTTATTTAAGTGAACGAGGAAATCCAAGTTGGCCTAACTCTTGTCAGAACTTGAAAATCTTAGTTAAGTCAAAAACAGTAGGCAAATGTTGAGAAAAACTTAAAAATCTCTTGCATCAAGTTGCCTTAAAAGCTGCCTAAAAAAAGTTCTCAACTTTTCTTTTATTTACAGTGGTAAAAAATAAAAGAGGATGCTTTTGCTCTTATAACTTTGTTGTTTCAGCGTATACACCAAGAACGCTCAAATGTCTTCAGTTTGCCTTGATCCTCCTCTTTTATCACCACTTAAGTTAGACCTGTAGCCTGTATTAAATACAATAGGACCTAAAACATGCAAATAATGTGAAATCTCTCCTAGTACATGCGCTAGAAAAGCATAAAATAAGATTCGATTACTACTTGACGTGCAAATTAAAGAAATAACTAAAGTCAAGGTTGACATTGAGCAGTCCAGAAGATTTCATCAAGCAACACATTATGACTGAAATAAATATTTGCAACAATAAAGGACAAGCAGTGTGGCAACTGTCATGTGGAAAAAGGTGACCAAGCAATTCCCAGTTACAGTGAACAAATAAGAAAGCGGCTACCCCTGAATGAAGACAACATGAAACAGATTTGAACCTTTTCAGCACAGGCCAGATTACCAAAATTACTGCCTAAGTAGGTCTACTACAGAATCATGATTTCCCAAGGAATACTGCTGGCCTCAATCGTCTCAATTAAGTTCAGTTTTTATGGTTAAATTATTAAAAAAAGGACAGAAATGTTATCCATGGGAGACAAAAAACACAAAAGCCCATCTCAGATTTCCAAGACAAAACTAAAATAAAATCTTGTTTGTCCAGAAGAATATATGATATAGGAAAATAGTATGTGGACCTACAAGACAAGTGAAAATATTGATGGGTGGACAGGATTGCCTTTATAGAATAGATTAAAAATAAAGCCAGTCCCCAAAGCCCATTTCTCCTTACACCCTGGGCCCAATTAGAAGGGTTGTAGTGACAAGTTGAACATTATTGGCTCGGCAGGCCAATGAGATCTGGACTTTTGTTTATCTCACATTTCACTTTTTTTTTCTTGTAGAAACCGCAGTAGAATTCTTCCTCTGCGCTCTATTAATAAGTGCCAACACAACGTAAGCTGCGTGGTCAATACATGTTCAATTAGGATTACCCAGAGACACAATTCGTTGGGAGTGGGGAGTTCAAGACTTCACGAGGCTTGTCAAACTGCATAAACTTCCGAGCATCTTTAAAAAGGCTTTGGATATGCAATTAACTGAAGCAACAGCGAGGAGGACTAATGTACGTACCCCAGCCAACCCCCGCGCCAAAGCCTTCCCATTATTTTAACAAGCCCAACAGCGTATTGTATGTTAATAGATTTCCTTCCAAGCCTCTAGAGCTTGCCTGGTCTGTTGTCAGTTGTGTTGATTAACAAGAGCTTAATTAGAATTTCAGTGCCCTGTTTTGCATTAGAATGCCTGATGTGAAGTTCAGCGCACCTGCATGATCTTTCTAGGTGTCACCCATATCATCTACCTGGCTGTTTTATCTTTAGCAAGCATCTTCACGTGACCTTCAATAAGTGTCGTACCTAAACCTTTTGTTGTGGTAATGTGAGATGTGATTAAATCGCTAACAGAGTCGTTGGCCTCACAAGTGCATAGAGAATTTTAACAAGCCACACTGTAACAAAGTGTATGCTGCATGAAGTTTTTGATCTGTATAACTTTAGCTACACTGATTCCAAGATTTCAAGGATACCAAAAATTATTAGTTATTCCATTGTTGAACAATAAAACTTGCAGGTAGTAATTTAAAACAGAGGATTAAAAACACATTTAAGATGAAATATGCAAGTAACTGAAGTTGCACACGATATTAAGATATTACACAACATGAATTTTGGTAGTTGGTCACTCTTATGTGTACAAGGAACAAATAAAATGCTCATGGAAAGCACATAAAGTGAGAATTAAGCTTGTGTTTATACATGATCATAAATCAGTCACTGGCAAAAAGAGTCATCACAATATGTGCAGCTAAAAAACAATTTAAACATGTAGAATAAATGGGAACCAGTAGCTGCATATTTTTCATTTACTAAAAAGGAATGAAAAATGAAAGAGAAAAAAAACTCATTTTTTGTCATGTATGAAGACAACTAGCATGAAGTTGGAATGGTAATCTGCATGGATTAGCTGCTACGTGACCTTTTAGTGTGAGGAATATGTGAGGCAGAAAAAAAATTAAAACGGGAAAGAAAAGAAAAGAAAAAGTAGAATGACTTTATAAAATGTGATAGACATGTTCAAAACATTGTCGAGACTTCATTACTTTGAGTGTTCGCAGTCAGCAATGGTCAGTCTCTTTCATTTGTGGAAATAAATAGTAGTGACCCCAGAATGAGGTAATGAAGTGGTGAGGCTTGACAATGTGTGTCGGGAGCAAAGGATGGCCTGTGTGGCCGAACCCATGTACAGCAGGTCAAGTGATGAGAAGTTACTGATGGCTGTAGATGAAGGGTGATAGAATTCAGTGTATCACATTTTGTTGTATATGGGGACTGATCAGTCCCAATGTACCCATATAGCTGACGATCAGTCAGGATGCAGAGGTCTGCTCTCTGGTGAAAGCACCAGAAACAAGTATCAGACCATCCCCACTGAACCACCCAGCAATTGAAGAAGGTGACTCATGCTGAGGAATGATCATTTAATAACCTCGGAAACACATAGTATCAGGCAGAATCTTTTGACAAGAAGGACATTTTGTGGAAAAAGTGATAGGTGGACTTATTATTAACTTATATAGCAGCTTTCTAGTCATAGTGACCACTCAAAGTGGTTTGAACAATAGCCACATTCAGCCAATTACACTCAAACGGTCATACAATGAGACACAAATTGGAAGGTCTTTAAATGGTTGTCCAAGTTCAACAGTATGTGACAGAAGGCAGCTGGGGAAGAACCCACAACCCGTCAATTGCAAGTCTCAGTCTTATATGTAGCTCACTTTGACATTTTATCTAGTATCAGCATGACAGTGTACCCTGTCACAAAGAACAAAATGGTGCAGGAAAGGTTCGAGGAGCACCATAGTGCGTTTGAGGTGATATAAGATGTACTTAGACGGGCTTCTTTTTTTTAAGACTAACAAAATAATGAGGAGATACACATGGATATTTTATATATTAAATATGATGAGACATCTTTGACTTTTCATTAAAAGATAAAACTAGATATTAAAACAGTCATCTAAAATGTCCGCCATATCGTGTTATAGTGCTTGTAATCTTTCAGTTAAAAGCTAAAACCTATTAGTACTGCGGCAGTATACTATCGTGGTCTATATTCAGGTCACCTCCTCTATTACTATAATCACTGATAAATCTTGGTGAAAGCTGGACATTGCACGAGAAGCTCAGCGAACAAAAACTACAAAAATGGGCTATGGGTTGACACCTGTCTTGTCACACACAAACATTATCACATTTAGAACTGACTAAAACTAAGACAAGACTAAAACTAAAATGTTTGGTGGAAAAACACGTGTTTTGTCCATACTTAATTTGGGCTCAATGTGTATTGGCTATGTGCTGCAGAAAATTTTATATCAGGAGCAACCTGGGGACTTGGCAGTGGTTTACATGAGGTATTTTCATTAAGAAATCTCAGACAGAAATAGACCATCACATTTCACATCTGAGATTGCTTTGAGAAAATCTTGTGATCATTATCCTTTTTCCTAAGCATATTTATGTAGAATATATACATTGCTCAGGTATGCAAAAGATTTTCTTTCAGCTTTTATTGTAATGGTGAGTTTCAGAGTCCGCGACTCCTGTAATGAACATCGAAATGTGCAACAAAAGTTGCACAAAGACAACAAATACTTAAAATAAATTGCAAAAACAAAAATAAAAAGGACTCGCTAATTTAATCATATTTGTTAAACCAATGACACCCATTTTTTTATTCTGAAAATAAATATATTCACAATAAGACTGTTCCATTTGAGTGATTTTCAAGCATTTAATAAAACCCATTTCTACATTCTTGCTTGTGGGAGGAATTATTCAGGCCATTTCCATAGCATCCTTACACTTGCAAACAACAAAGTGGCCTTGATTTTCTTTTGCACTAACATGGTTGCGAAACCTAAAGTTTTTTACATGAACCTGCGACTGTTCACATAAAACCCCACTGTTAATGGGATGAAGACATTAGCTGCCGTTAGTCGTAATTCAGCGGCTGTTGCTTCTACCCCAACTCCTCCGCAGACATCCCACACAGTTATCAGGCTCTATGAATAATCTATTCAGAGCACTCCACGAGTGTGATAATATGTTGGATGGACCTGCCAGTTAATGATACACTTGTGATTCTGTGCATAAAAGGTTTACAGACACTAAAAAGAACACCATTTGGTGGCATGAAATTGTACTTTCCCTTTTAAATGTCTGTTCAGTATCCCTCTGTTGCTCACTGACGATAAAATCGCTATTGTTCTGCACCTTTTTGACATTCACGAAAAAGCATTAAAAGCTATAATCAACAGTATTTAAATACTCCAAATAGATTTTACTATGCTTTACAATAAATAACACCTAAACCTAAATGGACATAAGACAGAAACAGGAAGCTGCACAAGTTGATTGCAAGTTTTTTTTTGTTTTTGTTTTCCTGCACCATGTCATTGACTAAGAGAGCGTTAATTGCCCCATACAATACCCCATGTATTTTAAGAACTATTTAGAGTAGCTCATTTGCATTTTTTGGATCGCAATATGCACTGCTGCTTTGTGTGGCTTTCATATCAATAGTGGACAATAATAATGTATTCATTCAAAGAAGCGCATTTTAAATTAAAAAAAAATTAGTTAAGGCAACCAATTAAATGTTTCTTGCTTAAAGGTAAACCATTAGCTTATGTCTTGTTTTGTTACAAACATGTCTTGCTAAATATGCAGATACTGAGGTTATTATCCTTAATATCTTGAGACCAACAAACTGACATGAGATGTTAAATCTGGTGTTGTTCTGCCAATCAAATAAAATTTTGTCATTGAGTTGTAAGTGGCAGCCCAGGACTTTAATGAACCAAGTTCAATGCAATAATGTCAAAACAAAGAAGACTGCAACGGAGCAATGCACTTCATAGCAGAGATATTAAGGCTGGACATGTTTAAATTTCACTGTTTATGGTTTTAAACTTAAGACGTATTAATAATATAATTTTTTGTGAAAGTGTTCATTAAAACCAACATGTTACTAAGATAACAGGTTCTCATTAAAGGTTGCCTTTAAAGGTGAACCTACTTTTTTTTTTTCTTTCTGCAGTATCTTTTTCAATCCTACAATATGTTCCAGTGGAAGAAGAATTAGTTTAATATCACATCTCCTAATTCGGTCAAGGATCATGGCTTGGTCACCCTAATGTTTACCAGTACAGAAAGATGTGAGAGGAATTCACTTTTAAAACCAAGAGGAATCTTAATATTCATTTCTCTCTGAAAGTAATTTTCCAGAGGATATCCTAACATCCTTGCATCTAGTTTAAAATCGATACTTTCCATTTAGACAATGAATGGATTTACGTAATTGAGCCTCCAGGGTCCGTCTGTATGACTCAGTGATTAATCTAAATGCTTAAACAGCTTTCTGATAACGGTTTTAATTTTCTGAGCTGCTGAGGTGAACTCAAAACATTTCAAACTCAAAGTGAATCCCTGCAAGGAAGCTAGAAAGTTAAAGAAAAACAACCCAGTGTGTTTCCATTATGTATGTATGTATACGGCATATAAATTACCTTTTTGATTACATAAATGGTCTGTTAAGGTTTCAGAGAACGATCTATTCTACATTTATGTGTCAAGGATTTTTTTCTGTTTTCCCTTTAGTAACAGACTTATAGGGCTCACAGTAGGTTGAATCATTTCAGCAAATTAGCATAGGCTCCATTTCAACCAAGTATTGGGAACATTTTAGGCAAAAATGGAGGGGGAAATTATCAGTAATATGACTTACCTCCACATTTTAGGGTAGAGGTGCTTTTACAGCGCAGATTGCACTTGCGGTCGCTATAGTCACACTGTTTACCTTGCCATGATAATTCAGAATTACATTTTTCTCACATTTGAAATAGATGTCACACTTTTCCGCTGAACCTGCAGCTGATGCTTTCCCTACCAATTGCTCTGCTCCTTCTTCCTACTGGGTGTCTGAACACAGCAATTAGACGAAGTCATTGACATCCTAGGGTTCTACATCAGGAGAGAATATTCTCATCTAATCACTTTTGTATTCCTCAATTGCTCTTTCAGGTTTCATGAGAAAGGGATGTAGTCCATTCAGACGAAGTTTTCTTCTGCAAGGATCAATATAGACTTTAAAGGTTTTCTCCTTCACACAGTCTCATCTACAGCTTCTAAATCACTGTCATAGTTAAAGGTTTAGTTTATTCCTAAAATACAAAATATTTTAAGGATATTGGGAGCGAAACAAATTTGGATGTTCAGTTTTATCGTAGTTGTTGTTTAATACGGCTGACTGCTTATAAAACAGAATGACTATTTCATAAAGAGTGAAACTTCAGATAATAGATAAGATAACCTGCTACCAAGAATCCATTCTCTATATAGGCATTTGTAGATTATTACCTTAAAGCTGTGGCTGACAATAACTTTCAAAGGAAACAAAATATTGATGTTTGGATTGATCACAAATGTATTTGAATGTTTCCCTTTCTTACTATGTAATGTAAATCAACATGGTTTGCTCTTCATATGAGGTACCTCGATGAACTTTCACAGAGCTCCTTGGTCTCATCCATTAACTTGGAGCAATGTGTGCTTTTTTTTTCTTTTAAATGGCTTGTAATGGCTTTGTCTAGTAAATAAAAACACAGACATGTAGGGTAAAGTGCTTTTTCTATAGAGAGAAAACATTAAGTTAATCGCAGCAGTAGCTCAGACAATGCACAGACTGATATCACAGCTAGAACAAAAGTATTTGGTCAATAACTTTTACAAAAAATAGATAATGTTAAATGCATAATTAGAACATAGTAGTAGAAAAATAGCAGTTGGGATAAATGTTCAGCTTTTCCTAAAGTAGCCTAAGCCTATATTAGCATAACAATAGAGAAAGCCCAGACTAACCTAACCCGACTATTAATTATAAGCTTTATTGAACAATAAAGTTCAGGCCCCATTGTTAAATCCTACCGTCGTATGATCAAAAACTGGTAGCTGGTTGCACAGGAAAAAATAAGCAATGGACAAAAAATCCAGTGAGGAACGATAAAGAACCAGGAGTTTAAAGTCTAATGCAGATGTGGAGGTTGCAGAAGAACCACATGAAATAAGAAAAAGAAATGTGGGGCAGCTGCAAGAGGGAGGCAGCAGGGACACTGAAAGAAGACACTAACACAGCAGCTAAAACTCAAAAGACCTACAAACCAAAATAAAAATAGTAAAAGGAATGCACAAAATTAGTACTGAACTGAACACGACAAATAACCTGAGAAACTTAAACACAACACCATGCAAACAACAATCAACAAGAAATTTTGGTGAAATATATTGTATATAGCAACCTCCAAGAATAAATGTCACATACACAGAGAAAAACCAAAACCTAAACACCGAAGTAATGTGACAAGTTGGTTAAAAAATGTTTTGTGTGGCAATGGGAAAAGCTCCTGCAAAGAGGATACAAAAGAAAAACATAATAAGCATGCAGCATGCTGCAGAAGGAACATTGGCATGTAAAACTGAAACTAAAACATGCGGGGGGGGGGGGGTTTCACGAATGTGCAAAAGATGCTGATTAGAGCAGTTTTAGTGTTTGAGAGACATTGCACGTCTCACTGCCTTGTTCACAAATGAAGGTAATGATATATGAAGAAAACCTATACTTACTAAATGGTCCAAGGACCTTTTAGTTAGTATAGGTTCTATATAATAATTTAAAATGTTCAATTCTTCTGTATTATCATTATATTCAGTTTGTCTTATTAAAGATTAGATATAATTATTTTGTAAAACACTGATAAATACATTTTAATTGGGATTTTACACAGTCTCACTTCACTGTTCAGCTCCACCCTCATGTTTCCTGTGACCCTTTGGTAAATAAAGAAAATTGTTTGTTAAACCACAGATGTCCAAAATCCTTTTTACATATTTTAATGGCAAAAACACATTTCTGTGTGACACAACAGAGAGAAAAACAGAGGACTCGCCAAGTGCAGGGAGCAGGAATTACAGGGCCGGTCACATAAAATCCAAAAGAAAATGTTTATCTTCCAAAGAACATGTGTCATTTAAATTAAAGCAATTATTATGGCTCACATTTTGGTGCAAAAAATAGAAAAGCGCTTCAGGACTCACTGTTTTAGTTAGCTCGTTTATTGGGTAGCAATTATGGAAAGAGATCCTTCAGGCTGTCCACATTTTGTGCATTGGAACTTTGCATTGTTCAAATGTTTCTGCTGGATGTATTAGTGATGGTTTTCGACCATGTTTCGTAGGGTGTCTAATTTTACATAAATATGAGGATATGATGTAAATGTGGCAACGTCTGATTCATTTTAACTCATATTGTTTGAAACACTGAGTAATTTAGTAGGATTTCTCATCCACGTATTGGAGATAATGAAGGCTGAACAATGGCATCACTAAACCAAACTAGATCTACAAGGTATTTGTATTTATTGGTCTGACTAGAAATTTTGCAGGAATAAGATCAACATTATACGGATTACAAGACCTTTAATAATACTTGACACTAGTCAGACCCTACATATGAGGGACGTATGCAATCATCTAACAAAATGTCCAACTTTTTTGTGTGTGCCTACACATTGTAACATTAGGGACTTTCTGTGTGTTACTTTCTTCTTGAAACAGATGAAAATGTAAGGTGGAGGCGTTTTAAAGTGGCTTCCAACAAATTTTCAGACACAATGCTGTTCATCAAAGCAACGGATGAAGCAATTATGTCAGATCTGTCGATGCTGCAATTGCCAATGATGAAAGCTTCAAGATCACTGCACTTCATACAACAATCAATGAAGTTGCATTTACATGTTCCAGATTCTGTACGCTTTAAGTCCCCAGTCAAACATCACTAGAAAAAGGGTGTACCAAACAAATTTAATGAATTTAGGGACAATTATGTAAGTGCTTAAGTATTTTTTGTGATGCATCAGCACAAATAGCCTATAATGCTTGCATTCATCAAAGATTTCACACATAAACACAGAAGCTACTATATGTATATATAGTGAAACTTTAGTTATTAAACACAGTGCACAAGCAGTTTTAAAAAAAACTAAATACTAAAATATTATTAAACACTTTCATGTTTGTCTAAGTTCAAATACTTCTAATCAGGCAGGAAACACAAAGTGTAATTACCTAGGGAAAAAATAATTGAACAGGTATATGCAAAAAGTCATAGAAACCCACACAATTTAAAAAGTATATCTGCTGCTATGTGTGTCAACAATGTGCTGCTATTTGCTATTTGCAGTTGCAAAACATGTTTACAGACAGTATGTAACCTTGAATTTGTAAATATCTACATTTTAAATCCTGGTAGTTTAGTCAGGTGATGACACACAGATAAACTCTTTGAATGAGAATGAAAACACTATTTTGGGAGCAAAAATGGTTCAGTACCCCATAAATTATACCAAAGGTGTTGTTTGATGATGGGACCACTGGGGTGTGGACTGTTTTATAGCATGTCGTGTAAAATTACACCTAAATAATCCCCTAGTACATGTAATGGGTTACAGCAGTTGCCCCCATATGAATAAGCTTTTTCGCAATGTATTTAATACATTTGTGGCTATGTGTTTAAAACATGTTCAAAGCTTTTTCTTTGTGTCCGTCTAATTTCGTTATACAGGTGGCTTACTTAGTGTTGTATTACCAGCTGGTGTTTGTATTCATGTACTTTTATATAAATGGCTTTATTTAAAATACATTGAGAAAAAAAAGTTTTATTCAACACTTATTTTACCATTTGTATAACCAAATGAAGAACTCAGTGCTACAAAAAAAGAAAATTGAATTGCATCTTAATGCTTAGCAAATTAATGGGTAGCTGATATGAGTTTGTGACTAATCAATTTGCTGAGGGACAGAAAATTAATCAGCAACAATTTAGCTAAGTGCCACCATACAACTACATGGACTGCATTAGCTTGACGGACGTTTGAATAAACCAGAAAATGGAATCAGCTTCACTCACAATAAACTGTAGGTATATATACATCTATAAAAGGTGTTTCCTATAAAAGGTAACTGTGTTGAAGCAACGGCAAAAAAACATTTATATTTTTCCTTCTAAATTTTTTACACATTTAAAAAAAGAAGAGCTGTCTATAACAATACATAGTTAATAGGATGAAATACACTGAAATCAGGACAAGATAGACAGACAGGGATTTTTCTCAAAAAGAGGGACAGAGAATTTCTCTAACAAGGCTCCACATCCCCCAGCATGTTAAAGGGGTCCTGTGCTTGGCCTGTTCTTGTTAGATTTCTCTACAGGTTTTGACACAACTAATCATACTATCCTGATAGACAGAGGGATGTGGAATGTCCGGGTCCGCACCAAAGTGTTTCTTGTCCTACATATATGTTAGGAGATTTAGCATGTTTGCAAACCATATTATGTCTAATTCTACTGAAGTGCTATTTAGAGATCCCCATGGCTCAATGCTGGGACCCACTCCTATATTATATACGTCTGTGACTTGATCCAAAGATTGCGTTTGAGGACATTAATTCAACACACCAGCTTCAGAACCCCAAGAGACCGATCTCTCCAAGCCGTAGCACCAAGACAGGAATCCATTGCCTATTGGCCATTTTCTTCAAATTTTGTAGTCTAAGAATAACTTTAAAAGGACTACAGTGATTTTTATATTATTAAGCATTTAGACTAGAAATTATTTACCTTTCTGATTGCACTGTGCTTATATTCTGTATTGTATACTGCTTTGCATTTTTCTGTGTTACCCTGTAAGATCCTTTTTGTGAAAGAATGCCATTTAAAAAAACGTTACTTAAAAAGAAATGCACCTAAAATAGTGTTTTCAGTTAGGTTGCCAAAAGATGTTTTACTCTTTAACAAGTCAGTCGCGCTTATGATTTTTTTTTTTTTTTTTTTTACAGTACAATTACAGCAGAATATGACAAAATCATGGAAACTGTGAAGTTGTTGTATAAAACAGGGACAAACATTCTGACCAGGAAGACACAGTCCTTGATCCAACACATACTAGGCCAAGAGAGAGTATTTTAGAAAAAAATGTCATCTTTTTAATTACTTTTAATCAGCTTAAAAGTTAATCTGCAATTAGCTGTGGAGCTCAACATTTATGAGAGGGAACATTAAAATTGTGGGACATTTGAGCCTTTATAGATTTGAGGTTTTATTTCTAATGAGCTGCAGATTATTGTATGAACTCTAAAGAATGTTGTAACGCACAGATAACTGCTAAAGACCAGGGTTTAGATCTTACCTACAGTTTATATTTATTTCCGTACAAGTCTGCCTGATTGTGCTGTCTGTCTGTCTTTTTTGTGACTTTTAATTATTTGTTGCTTTAGAGTATTATTACCCCATTTAATGCATCTTAAAGCGCAGGGCTACTGTGCAGTCAGTTGTTAAATCCTTTGTGAGTAAATAACTGGTTTATGTCATACCTCTGTGATTGTAGCACCAGTTATAAAACAAATGTATTATCTGCACAAGTCCTCTGAGGGATTTAAGGAGGGGGGGGGGGGGGGGTTGCATTGGAAAAATACATTTCTTTCAATCGACTTATGAATCGTTGAGAGTAATAATTAAGTTGGAAAACACATAATATGCCCACAAAACGGCCTACTCCAACAACTCAAAAAGCACAATGCCTATTATTGTAATCAGATATAATACTGTCATTACCTCCACTGTATTGGCCCTACATGGCAGTTGTTCAAATCTATCTCTGTAATATGAGAATAAGCACCTCCTATGGGCATACACCTCTGCCTAAAAATCTAATATACAGAGAAGAGAATCATTTTGTTAACACCAAAGTTGAGGGGATTTCTGACAAGCAGATGACAAGCAGCCTTCATAACTTTAGCAAACACACAGAAATTAGCAACAGTGAAAGTCTGTTTCTGGGAAAGTATGAACCTAATTAAGTTCATAAAGTGCCGCTCATGAGACCAATGCAGCAATCAAGAATAGGTTTCAGCATCGTGATGGAATAAGGATTTGTTCATATTATCATCTCAACTTTCTTTAGAGATCCATTTGTTTTTCATTCCTCCTTACATCTTATTTGCTTAATAGCAGGCTTAAAGTTCTGTTTGTACGTTTGAACTTATTCACCACCTTATTTTTATTATCACAAGCAGTCACAAGTCACTTTCTTAGGCATTACTCAATAGAAATTGAGCCTAACTATATTTTGACTTTGTGCTTTTAAGATTTATTTTAAGATTTTAGTATAAATTGTCATGGCATGCAGTGGCTGCAGATTTGCTTTACCTCTTTCGTGTACACCCATAATCTCAGAATTAATTGCATCTCAGAGGAGTTCCTTTAGATTTAGATCGGGTGACTGAAGGATGTTGAGTACAGTAAACTTTTCTGCATTATCCTTTTGAATTTAACCATCAGAATATGTACTTTCTGTGCTCACAAAGACATGTACAACTTTCATTTCAGCTGAGCTAGCTTCTGACATTTGAAAAAATGCTCAGTTGGTGCTGATGGGCCTTAAGAGAGCCAGAAAAAAAAAATCCATTCTTTCATTATGTTTACTCCAAATTCGTGCTCCACCATTTAAATGTTCTAAATAATACCTAAACACGAATAACACCTAAAAATATGACCAGAAAACAGTTTTCCAATCCATTTTTGTCCAACCTTGGTAAGTCCGTCTGAAGTTTATCCACAGTTTTGAACTCAACTTTTGGATTCTAAGTAGCAAGATGGTAACACATGGTTATAACTGTTATGTTCTTGAGCCTGACTGTTCATTCCTCCCAGACATCAGCAAATAAAAATATAGTTTTTGCCGACTTCTTCAGCCTTTTAGAACATTTTCTTGTGAGACTGACGGATGGCGTGTGCATGAAAAGTCAAGCAGTTTCTAGAATTTTAAGAGTTACCAGTCTGGCAAAATAAACATGACACATATGAAGTCATTAAAAATGTCTCTTTTTCATTTAATCTTCAGTTTCAACTTTATGTCTCCCTCACAATTTTCAGACAGTTTAATGTTTTGAGGCGCCGTATTTAGATTTTCTTTCAATTGTACAGATGTACCTTATCATTTGATCATTGAGCCTTTTGGCCTATTCAGTGAGTGCAATGCAAAACAGTTCTCCAGCACAGACATACAAAATGGTTCATGCACTTACTGATCATAATAGTTAGCCCACAATTCAATCCAAACAAGAGTTAAAAAGAGATAGACAAATATTTGAAAATATTAAATACCATACCACACATCATTTTACAAATACCCTCACTTTTTGCGTTGTCCACACACAATAATTTAATGACCATCTCAAAGCTTATTGTTGCCCCCAAATCGTTTTTTTTTTTCGTTTTTTTTGTTTGTTTTAATTCACTTCCCTGTTTGTCCCTCATAGCTTCAAATTTCACAACAATGGCACCTTTGTGCTCTATCTATCCATCCATTTTCAAGCCGCTTATCCTTGTGGGGTCATGGGCAGTGGAGGCACCAGAGGGTTTTTTTCTGGTTTAACTATGGTGGGGCCAACCCATATATTAGCAATGCTCAAATAAATGCCATAAACAAATACACAACAGGTATATCAGTGTGGGAATACGGCATGCATAAGAGGCCATAAGCCCAACAAAAGACTAGAGGGGCTCTATGGCAAACTTCAACACAGATCATCCAAAATCAACAGGTGTATCCAACACGTCCGCCACGGCCATCTGTTTTTTCCGTTCGGCAACTTTTAAAAACAAAGTTTTACTTGATAAATTTTGACCAGCTTACTAACTTTGGCCTAATAAAATGTGACTATAAGCCGCCAATGCAAATCACTACATGTTAATGTGTTAATGGTGCGCTCGTTTATCCGCTGTTTGGTTTAAATGACAGATAAAATTACTGGTGTTACTTTTTCTTCTTACGTAACCGTCTGAGGGGATAGAAGTCCGTGCTGCAGCGAGGCCAATAATGATGTCACATCCAAAATTCACGTCAGCTCGGAGAGGTAGGGCTAAAAAAATTCTTGGTATGGCTATAGTCTAACCAATCTCCACACTGACGCTGCTTAAGGTGGCAGTGGTCTGGTGGTGCGCAATCAGGCAGGGGGAACAACTTGGACAGTTTACGAGTCCATTGCAGCCTTTCTGCTCTAAATGTGTTCTAAACTGTGACAGTCATGAAACAACATCTATGTTGCAACATATTTTAGGTTAAGATTACTTTGCTACACTTTAAGATCCATAGAAAGGCTATGTCCATCTTTTTTAAGTTAAACCTGCATGTCTGTCCAAAAACAATGTAGATAAGCAATAATATGATGAGGCATGAAGAAGGATGTTTACATTTCTATATTCTTAGAAGTAAAAAATGTATATTTAAAAATGTTAAAACTGTATTAATCACATCAATCTGCATATGTTGCATACTGTTGGGGTTGCATTCATTGGCTAAAATAATCAACAACCTGATGAAAAAAGGGTTTGTTCTGTTTTCACTGCTACTCTGGAATCTCGGGATACAAACAGACAAGAATGATTCCTCATACAATTAAAAGCATTATGCATACAACCGCTTCATCCTTCTTGTGAGAATGTCATACAACAAAATAGTGTCTTCAGTAAAAGGCATTTTCAGAACACTTGTAATAAAAATACATACAAGAAATATTTACTTCTTATACCACACATATTAGAATGTACTACAACTGTTTTAAAAACCATTGATATTTTAAGTTATAACACAATTTAGAGTCCATTTGAGTTTGACAAACTATTTTAAATTTGATTGATTTAAATACTAGTAAAAATGAATCAATCTTTAAAGCAATGTACAGTTAAAGCAATAGTGGTTATGAATAATTGCTTTTGTCAAACTTTAGTCTTAGACCAAAGCTTAGGAAAGTAATACACAAAATTGCTCAAGCAGAGTAAATTTGTTTTTGTCCCCCCCAGTTGAGACCCTCCTCATGATGATAGGTTTTCTCATCCACTGTCACTGTGATTGCACATCCAGTGTGAAGCTGGAAAATAAGCTAATTTCAGTTTGTCATGGATAATGTCACCTGATTTTATGCTGTTGAATCAAAAAAAACAACAACTCAAAAACAAAAGTATCCACATAAATCATCCCTGACAGCACATTAAAAACACACATTAAAAAAATCTTAAACGCGAAGTAACATTGCATCCTGGATGCACGCTGACTGGAGCTTGACATCGACTAACCCGCATTTGGCGGTTATATCTCCATCTTCCACTTCTATTGATGTCAACGATTACAGTGATTAATAGTGGCATTTTATTCATTGTTTCTATAACTTGCAATTGTTTTCCATGCAGCAACGTAAACAATGTGCAGTAGCAGACAAAACATGATGGACAGGTTGCGTTTTGTGTGTCTGTGTGTGCATAACATGCTGGGTGGTCTGTTGAAGATACTGATGAGAGGCAATGTTCAGTGTGACTCATCTATTTGGATGAACGCACAGATTCAGAATACCACAGAAACCCAGTGCAATACTTCAATACTTGCAAGGAAGCAGATTTTCTGCTTTATGCAATGGTAGCAAAACAATCAATGAGACTATTGAGTCATTTCTACCACAACAGACATATGAGGCAAAAATATTTTACTTTAACAAAACATTCAGTGATTTTTTTTTTTAGCTACAACCGTGGAGATAGAATCCAGATCAATATGATTATGGAAACAAGACTTGGGAAACTATCAGAGGGAAGCTGTTAATCTGACAAGTGGGAGTTAGGTCGAGATTTTATACTCCCACAGGTTGGAAATGTAAGGAGGCCTTGCTGAACTGCTTTAGCAGGAAAACGCCTATTAAAAACACAAAACACAACAAGTATAAGGATTTTACCTGAATTTCTGACCTTGAAAAAGTTCTGGCTCTGGATGAGTCAACAGCTTGCAAGTTGCTTCAACTGTGAAAACAAAAGCGTAAAGAAAATATTTTCTTGTTACTATTCTATATAGCAGTGTAGCAGTGCATATGTAATTGTATGGGTGTTTGCTTATTTTTGGTGCAATAGTCAACATCAGAAAGAAAGCCAAGCTCCTATGCCACAAACTGACCTAACTCCATATCGTAAATAAACCTGCTATATCTCTATCATATGGTAGCACAGAGAATGCGTGCAAGGGACAAACAAGTCAGGGTAGTCTGACTTGTTGATCATTTGTTTTGACTCCACTTTGTGTGAATTAGACTCCATGACCGTGACTGTGGCTAAGAGATGTGCACATCTTGCCATTTGACTGATGAATGTATGGCACTGTCAGTGGTCAACACCTAGAGTTGGGTTCGAAATTCTCTTTCGGTGACAACTCAAGACTCTGAGCTCTGTTGCGTCAATAAGTCAATGAAAACATACAGCAGTCAATGAAAATTAAAGAATATATTTTTCTTTATGGTTAGAAATAGTAGCACTTATGTACAGATTAACCCAATTAGCAGAAGATTTTACTTCTTAAGTTTGCAAAATTATTAGCACAAGCTTAGTGGTATAATTGGGATTTTTAGGATAGTACAGCACAAAATACGGCACGTCTTTGAAGAGTTACAAATCCTATGAAACCTCTTTGTTTACATGACTTGTAGTGTTAAAAAAAAAACAGGTTAGGTAACTCTACAGTTAAGGATCATAAGTAAGAATCCCTTCCATTTAATTGACTCTATATTTTATTACAGTTATGTTACAGTGTAATATTTTTATTAAATCATAACTTAGGCATTACATGCAACATGCAAGAGAGAGGCAAACCAGGCAGGGTTTACTTAAAAGCTAATAAATACGGAATGTTAAAGTTTCCAACGGAAACAACAGCAATCATTTCTTTTTATCTTCAAAGGAAAATTTCTGCCTTCAGATATTACACACATTCAGACAATTTTATAGTGCTTGATAATTGGATCACCCATTCCACTGTGGGCACCTTTATTCATGTTGCCATTTTTTTTCTGAAAGTCCTATAAATTCAAGTAATTAAGTTCTCACTTAATTTGTTCCCTTTACTTTCTTGTCAATGCATTCCTGAACTTTAAATATTTATTTTCTTCAATAACAGCAATGAAAACGTTTCTGAATAACAGAGCTAATTTGCTTATTGTCTCTTAAATTTGGATCAATAACACAAGAGGCTGAATAACAAGGTGTCAGGTAAGTCAAGAATGTGATATATCGTTAAATTGGAATACTTTTGTTGCATAATGGCATTGACAAAAATTCTCATTATACTAGACTTTAAAACAGCTGTTATCACAGCCACTGAAGCTATAGAAAATGTAAATTTTCAGTCATAAATCTTGAGCAACCTACACCGACATTAGTGGTGTAGGTTGCCCACACCAAACCAAAATATCCCACTTTTCAAGAGCTAACACCCACAGAGGTAGTTTCTTCACTTGCCGAACAGGGGATTGAATTGGGCTTTAGGAAAGTTTAACAATGTTACATAAATGGAGACCGTGGGCTCAGGAGGATTCTTTCTCTCTTATTCCAGCGGTCTGATGAAGAAGAAAAAAAACCAATTCTAAAAAAATACAATAACACAAAGCAATATTACCTTTTTCTATCTCTCCTGTCCTGTGATGTTACCTTTATTTATCTTTTTCAAAGACTGTAATACCATTACAGTTACAGAATTTAACACTGCAGATATGATAAAACATAAAAAAATCTAAAGTGAACACAAAGTAATAAGTACCAGAAGCATTAGATTTTGTCCACCCATAATGTTCTAAGATGAAATAACCAGGGGGGTCTGTCAAAAAGTAAAATATATGCTTCTTATTTATGGAACATCAATACTATAGATGTACTGTCTACAACTTGCTCTGTTGATTAACTCTCTCTTTCCGCATCTGCTCTCATGGGCTTGTTTCTGCTCCCCCGATCGATGGCGATTCCGTTTGTTAAACGGCCACATGAACCTAAGTTATATTTTTAGCAGCACCCTAATCATTTACTGCATTGCCATGCTGAGTCTAGATTATGTAGGAAAAGCTACGTCAGCACAGTAAAAACCGTCCGAATTTGTGGCTCTGCCAGACAAAATGTCCTTGACAGTGAATTTAATGTTAATGTTGTACTGGTAATATTTAACTTAAAAGCTATACCCTTAAGGTGCATCTGAATGCAGTAAAACAAATGAAAGCATGTTGTATTTTTAGGAATTTAGGTCAGAAAAAGAGATATTTAATTTGTTAAATCATGACAAAAACCTTTAAAAGTCTGTGCTAAAGTCGGTGCCTCTTCACAGAAGGCTGTTTCTAAATATTTTCAAAGACAGATGAGTGGGAGGAAGTGTGGTAAAATAGCTGCAAAATTCTAAAATGTGCTAATAAATTTAATTGGGCAAATATCAATAGTCAAATTTTCAGTAAAAAAAATAGATTTGTGTATTAATATCTTTAAGCCAGAATTATCAAAATAAACAGAATTCTGTGTTTATGATAAATCGATATAATATGATACATAATCCCTTTACAACACCACATTTGCAATAGCTAAAATAAATAAACTTTGGATTCAGACAAAATAATTTATAGAGATGAATTTGCCATGCATTTCTTTTGCAACTACTTATAATGGTACTTATACAACAAGCACATTCAGGAGTGCAATGCAAAAAGGCCTAAAGAGTTCATTAATCTCAATCCAAAAATGTGACATTCCTTCACTTGCTCAAACAGTCGAAAAAACAGAATTGTAAATCTAAGAAGCTCTTTCTTGGACTCAGAAACTGTGAGAAAACATTATACTTAAAATAAAAAGGTCCTCAGCCCTGAGGTTTAAAATCAGAGAAGACTATGCCCTTCAAACACTAGCCAGCTGCCGTGTTTCCTTAACCTTCCCATTTGAAGCTTATGTTTCTAGTCTCTAATCACATACAATTGATTACTAAAGACAAAAACAAAAAACAAAACAAGCTATTCTTTCTTGTCTTTGTCAACAGAAGCAAGTAATCCGCATGATCTGGTACTTGTGTAAAAAGCGGTCAGTCTTCAAATCATGTAAGATAATTGTCATACAAAATAAAAATGAAGCTAGTCTAGAAGAAATTGGTTATTAAAAGTAAATCCTTCTTCAGCTAACTCAAAAGCCATGCACTAGTTTGAGAATATCAGATTGTATGAATACACATCTTAAAGGGCATCTATCTGTATTTGAAAGATTTAGAAGCAGCAGGAACTGATTTAATGCATCATCCATCTTACAACCATTAGTGTCAGCCTTTCCAGCAGTGTTTGAGCAAGTCTGAAGGTGTAAACGGAAAATAAAGTCTGTACCGACAAACAAGCTTTTTCTCTGCAGAGGTTAACATTTTTGCTTTTATTAGTCATGCATTTGGTTTTATTAATTCACACTCCTGAACCTCCTGATGAGAAAAAACACTCGACATGAAAAGCTAAACTGGCTTTTACTTTTCTGTTGTTAACACAGTTGGTTTATCAGAAACAGGATTTAGGAGAAAAACATTTAATATACATACCTGATTTCTTCCCATGAGCAACTTCTGATAATGTTACAAACAACAAACTAAGTTACCGCTGTTACTAACCCGTGAATATATATTCATTACTTCTCAAGCTAACTGCATTATTGGAAGAGGCATTTGTTCAAATAAAAGTACCCAAATGCAATGTCAAAACTTGCTCTGAAGGATTCAATGGCAATTTCCTGAGAACTTTCAATGAAAACTTCAAAAGACAGGAAATGTCCTCATTTAGAAATCATAAATATGTAAAACGTCCCTCTAGCGGGGGTACATTTTGTCTTAAAGCTTTATGGGCCTAAACTGAATGTTTCATATGCACCCATCTGCTCCGTAAAGCAAAGTAGAGTTGCAGTATTTCCAGTCGGAGATGGGACAGTAGGAGGCATACACTTTGAGCCGAGTAAGCTTCTTCTGCAGGATGTCTGTGTTTTGATGGTGTTAAAGACCAAACTGAAGTCCTCCAACATAAGAAGGAATGCCCAGTAGCAGGCCTGTGATGTCTTTTTAACCACAGACATCAGAGAAACCAACCTGTTGTCATTCAACCCTATGACCGTGTGATTCTTATGGGGGCAGGATAGTGGATGGTAGTGTACTTCTACTAACTGAGTGGGGTGAAGTAGCCCTTTGTCGTACTCCATGAACCACTCTCCCTCTTTCCTGAATGCACATTAGTCACTATTCCATACCACAAATCACGCACCACACAGGGCGGTTGGGGGCAGGGGCTGTGCTGCAGCTGGAGACCGGGGATCACGTTGCCAGTTCTGCTCGGCTCCCGGCTCCTTGCATGTCCTGACACTGAGGGCCTTTGGTTGGGGTGGGGCTGGGGGGGGGGGGGGCTCCACTGT
>JAVLVB010001098.1:1343914-1362909 GCA_032876305.1 Orestias chungarensis
TGGAGACGGCGTCGGTGGGAGTGCTTCTTGTCCCCGGGGCCACCCACTGGGGTGCACCAGAGGATGGTCCCCCCCAACCACCAACCCCATCCATACCTGGAGTGACTGTGTGAGTGAGTGAGTGAGTGTGATTGTGTACCCATACCGCCAGGGACGGGTAGGGCAGCCCATGGCTTAGCATAATTCATGTAATATCTGCATCACAATGTTACATCACAATTAGACCCAGAGCATGCTCACACGCAATCACACACTATAGAGATCACAACACTTTTACTGTGCCGATCTGTTTATTAATAACACCAAGTTTGCCTCATATTTATTTATGTGTTATGTGCATACATTGCTATCTTTGCTCTGCTTTCTGCAAATTATATCTCCACAGGTAAGATTCATTGCCATTTCGCAGTTTCCCAAGGATGCTTCAGGAGCGATCTGGTAGCAGCTAGTTTTTAGGTTCCTTTGTTTTGTTTGTTTGTTTGTTTTTGTTATTGTTTGTTTGTTTACCTGTTTCTATTTGAATATTGGTATGTGTATATGTTCCCTTGCACTCTGTGCACCCCCCACACACACACACCCCTCAGTCTTGTTTAGCTTTACAATGTATATAACATCTCAGTAATCAATAAATGATTACGGTATGGGAATCAAGGGAGGCTCTATAAAGCCTCACTAGGAATAGAAAATCTGTTAAGCACAACTATGGCAGCCAGATTGAAATGTTAAAATGAAAAAAAAAATGAAAAATCCACCACACCATTAAACCACTAGCAGCCTAAACTGTTGGTGGGATTTGTGAACAGCTTCTATTAAAGAACTGCAGTACAAGTCTTTAAAGTAATTTGCCAGAAGGATATTCTTTTTTTGGGGAAAGATGGCCTACTGTATTTTTTAATGTTTTTCAGACGAATCATAACTGATGTACGGTTAGAAGCTGGGAAATTGCTACCCCTCCTTTCTCTTTGTCCATGATAGCTACAAGTCAGACAGGTGTTTTGATGTGTAATGTACCAGTTTCGTTGATCAAGTCAATAAATGTGCTTCAACTGTCATCATCCACATGTACTCTGTTCTTCATTTTGGAGAACCTGAAATAACATTCTTGAAAGATTACTTTGAATAGAACAGAATGCCTTTTATTGTCATTATTAACATTGTAAAACGAGATTGGCAAGAGATAGTAGATGGTAGTGATGTTAATTAGTTGATTGCATTAGGTCCTTTTTTAGACAAACATAAAAAATAGGTGTCACAAATATTTTTTAGCAATGATGCACTATAAAACATTCTCTAAGCATAATCCTCTACAGCGTTTATGTTCTTCTTACAGCCGTATTTCAGTGTCTTCCAACTGTTGAAAACAGGCCTTTAACTAAACATGTGAGTACGCCAGCTATGGAGATGCACGAGTATGCAACCTTTCCACAGCGAGCTCATTATTGATACATCTGACATCTTGCAAGGAAAAGTAGGTACACCGGTTTTTGCAAGCACACATGCTTCGTACAGGAAGCCTCCAGAGACACAGCAAAGGATTGAATCTGAGGTGTTTATTATCACTAAAGAATGTCCCCCTGAATAAGAATTTTTTATTTTTAAAAAATAATTCAAAATGAAAACCATAAACACATCTGTAGTCTAATTTTACTCAGCTATGATTCCTAACATTGCTATAGTTAAGATGTTTAATATGTTTTTTCACATCTACAAGAACTAAGAAATTCACAATGAATATGATAAACTATTATAATGCAGCACAGGAAAAGCCAGGTAGTCTGTCTTTGTTAAAGCAGGTGTTTATACTAAACAGCTTTAAACACAAAGACAAACGTCTGCATAGATCAACCAAATTAAAAAACAGGATATTAGACAACCGAGGGGTTGATGTCTCGCGTCCAACTCGAGGGGGTTAATATCTGCAGATAAGATACTGGGCTTCTCCAGCTTTTGCCACATTAGGGCCAAATTGGCAAGAATTCCTCTTGGTCACACTGCTAAGGGGAAACATTCATCACAGAGAGTGTGGTGATTATATGGAGGATAATTTAGAGTACTGCTTCAATCTTGCAGTTGCTATGGATTTTTATTTTAGAGTTATCAAAACTGATCCTTAGTTGCTCAATTCAAATTGTAAAACAACAAAAGAAAGGAAAAATTGCTTTAAACTTAACTTTAAAAACTTTAACTAGTTTAAAGTGTTCACTTTTTTGATGCTTTGGGAGTTTTCTTTGTTTCTCAAAACCATTTGTAAGAATTTCAAAACTTGGTTGATAACCTGGATGTCGTACACTGAAAGTGAATAATCGAACCTTCAAAGCAAGTATTCATGTAAATGAAAGTGTCACAATCTTTATGAAAACAGGTAAAATGGCTTAAAAAAAATTTTTTAAACGTGCTGATCTTGTTGGCACTTCCTCAAAATGCTCAGGACAGAACACTATTCGCACCATCATTTGAAATCAACGATTACACATTGAGGTATTTGAGATAAATAAGTACAGGAAACCATGGATAATGCTTTGTATTTTTAAATACATTTGCTTTAGGCAGTGAGCAAAAGCTCAACATTTAAAATTGAAACATCGTTTGCATCTAAAGAGAGTTCATCCTCAGGATAAGAAGCTTGGTCACCCAGTACAGCAGGGTTGCGCAATTCCAGTCCTCGATGGCGGCAGGACTCCAGAGAACTTAACTTATACTGGAGGAGGTGCTTCATCAATCTGATTCAAGTGTGTTAAACCAGGGATAAATCAGAACTTTTAGGACACCGGGCCCCTGTCCACCGGAATTGCCACCCCTGCAGTAGAGACTTTGAATGGAGCTGCTGAACTTCTACACAACAGCCAGTTAAGGTGACTCAAGGTGCTTAGGATGTTACCAGGAGGTCTCCCTGATGAGTCTTCAAGCCACATCCCACTGGGACAAGACTCAGATGAAAGACCTAGGACACGGGTACTATGTTCCTTGGCTATAGGATTCCCCTGGAGGTTTTGGCTCAAATGACTGCGGAGAGGGAATTCTGCAATCCTCTGTGATCCGAACCTGACTTGCAATACTCAGAAGATCATAGTTAGATGGATGCTTTTTGTCATGCACAAGGCTGTAAATAATCTTTCCATAATTAAAAAAATCTATAAAATAAAATGATAGAAAATGTCATTTAGAGCTACATTTTTTTTTTATTTGCCTTGGTAATTCCTCAAATCATCCACAATTTCAAAACAGTGAATGCATTTCTAAAAAAAAGTTCATACAAAACACCATGAATTAGCCATTTTAGAAAACCTAGGTTAGAGAAAAGATTTACCAAAGGGCTGATTTACAAATTCAGGAGATTTAGGAGAAAAAATATGAAAATCTGTTTTACACACGATGACAATTTTTCTGAGCATTTTACATATTAAGACATGTACAACAAATTTATGGTTAAATGTTGTGGAGGTTGATCCATAATATAAACTCCCCAGCCACTTTTTTAGGTACACCTTGCAAGCACCGGGTTAGACAAGGTACTGGAAACATTCCTCTAGAGAGCGCGGTCCATATTGACATGATAACATCATGCAGTTGCTGCAGGTTTTTCGGCTGCACATTCATGATGCAAATCTGCTGTTCCACCACATCACAAAGGTACTCTATTGGATTTAGATCTGGTTACTGTGGAGGCCATTTGAGTGCAGTGAAATCATTGTTCTGTTCAAGAAACCAGTCTGAGATGATTTGAGCTTTATGACATGGCAAGTTATCCTGCAGGAAGTAGCCATCAGAAGATGGGTACAATGTGGTCATGAAAGGATGGACATGGTCAGGCTGTGATGTTGCAACTATGCTCAATTGGTACTAAGGGGCCCAAAAAAGATCCTACACACCATTACACCACAACCAACCTGAACCGTTGATACAAGGCAGGATGGATCCATGCTTTCATGTTGTTGATGCCAAATTCTGACCCTACCATCCTAATGTTGTAGCAGAACTTGAGACTCATCAGAACAGGCAACATTTTTTCATTCTTCTATTATTCGGTGACCCTGTGCAAATTGTAGCGACAGTTTCCTGTTTCTAGCTGACAGGAGTGGCACCCGGTGTGGTCTTCTGCTTCTGTAGCCCATCTGCCTCAAGGTTTGACGTGTTGTGCGTTCAGAGATGCTCTTCTGCATACCTTGGTTGTAATGAGTGGTTATTTGAGTTACTGTTGACTTTCTATCAGCTTGGACTAGTCAGACCCTTCTCCTTTGAGCTCTGGCATCAACAAGGCATTTTCGACCACAGAACTGGCGCTCACTAGGTATTTTCTCTATTTTGAACTATTCTCTGTAAACTGTACAGTTGGTTGTACGTGAAAATCCCAGTAGATTATTAGTACCTGAAATACTCATACCAGTCAGACCAACAACCTTGCCATGTTCAAACTCACTAAAATCACGTTTCTTCTCCATTCAGATGATCAATTTGAACTGCAGCAGATCGTCTTGACCATGTACCAGAGGCTCTTAAGGTAGCTGTAATAAACCCCCTACTTAAGAAACCTTCTCTTGATCAAGAAGAATTAATAAATTACAGACACATATCTAATCTTCTTTTTTTATTTGAAATCCTTGAAAGAAATGTTGTTAATCAACTGAGAGAGCATTTGAGGAATAATGACCTATTTGAAGAATTTCAGTCATGTTTCAGAGCTCATCATAGCACTAAGACAGCTATCCTTAAAGTTACAAATGATATTCTCATGGCCTCAGACAATGGGCTCATGTCTATTCTAGTTCTGTTAGATCTCGTTGCTGCTTTTGACACAGTCAATCACAATATCCTCATTGAAAGGCTCGAACAAACTGTGGGGATCAAGGGAACAGCACAAAGGCTGGTTTAAATCGTATTTGTCTGATAGATCCCAGTTTGTTCATCTAAATGACAAATCTTCTCTGCATTGTAAGGTTACTTGTGGAGTATCACAGGGTTCTGTACTTGGCCCAATTCTATTTACTATATTCATCCTCCCTATTGGTAAAATCATCAGACAGCATGGTGTTAATTTCCACTGTTATGCTGATGATACACAACTGTATTAATCTATAAATCCTGATGAATCCAGTCAGTTTGGTAGATTACAGACATGTCTAGATAACATAAAATTGTGGATGACTTTAAACTTTCTGCTCTTGAACTGTGAAAAGTCAGAAGTTGTTATCTGTGGACCAGAACCTCTAAAAAAAATTGCTTAGTCAGCCACTTGACCTGGATAGCATCAGGTTGGCGTCTGGTGACAATGTAAAGAACCTTGGTGTTATTTTTTATCAGGAAATTTCTTTCAAGTCCCATATAAAACAGGTTTGTACAATTTCCTTCTTTCACTTTAGGAATATAGCAAAAATTAGAAATATTCTCTCTAGGACAGATGCTGAAAAGCTAGTCCATGCATTTGTTACTTCAAGGATAGACTATTGTAACTCTTTGTTAGCAGGAAGTTTACAAAATGCAATTAAAAGTCTACAGTTGGTCCAAAATACTGCAGCAAGAGTTCTGATGAAACTTAAAAAGAGAGATCATATCTCCCCAATTTTAGCTTCCCCTCATTGGCTCCCTGTCAAACTTAGAATAGATTTTAAGATTCTTCTTTTGACATATAAAGCCCTCACTAATAAAGCTCCATAGTATACCAGAGATCTGATTACTCCTTATGTCCCTAACAGAGCACACTTCGCTCTCAGACTGCAGGTTTACTGGTGGTTCCTAGAATCTCTAAAAGCAGAATGGGAGGCAGATCTTTTAGTTATCAGGCTCCTCCCCTGTGGAACCAGCTTCCAGCTTTAGTCCGTGAGGCAGACACCCTGTCTAGTTTCAAATCTAGGCTTAAAACCTTCCTGTTTAGTAAAGTTTATAGTTACGAAGAGGTAGAGAAGACAGCCTAATCCGGTTGGGAGGAACTCAGTCTTGACAGACGGTTCTCCTTTGCTCTACCTTCATTTCTCACTCTATAGGGTTAAGTTATTTAAGTTTTTCTATAGTTATGCTGCTATAGTCTTAGACTAATGGAGGACAATCTGACCACTTCTCTCTCTGGTACTTTCTTCCTTTGTCCAATCTACATAGTTACCGTTAATTCAACCTTGTTAACCTTTTGTTTTCTCTTAGTGTTCTTGTCTCCATAGTAACCACACCTGGGCTGGCGTTCTGTTAGCTGAGACAGCTTCTTGGATGAGAACATGGGCTGAGATGCTGCCAGTGACGCTACAACTGCTGCTATAAACTCTATGATTTCAGTATCCTGTGTTTCTAATTTATTTTTCTGTCTTTTCAAACCCCCAGTCGGTCATGGCAGACGGCTGCTTGTACTGAGCCTTGTTCTGCTGGAGGTTTCATCCTGTTAAAGGGGAATTTTTCCTCTCCACTGTCGCTACATTCATGCTCAGTATGAGGGATTGCTGTAAAGTCAACGACAACACAAGCCATTGTTTCAGTCTGCTGATTCCAGAGGAGTGAATGCTGCAAGTCAATGACTCGATGCAATCTGCTGGGGTTCCTTAGATTGGAAACGTTTTCAAATTGATTTGTTATGATGTATCTTTGATTTTAATGGATTTTCTGTGAAGTGCCTTGAGACGGCACCTGTTGTAAATTGGCGCTATATAAATAAACTGATTCATGTCTCCATGCCTAAATGCATTGAGTTGCTGCCATGAGATTGGCTGATCAGGTATTTGCATTAACGAGCAGTTGGGCAGGTCTACCTAATAAAGTGGCCGGTGAGTGTATATTTAGTACCTGAACAAAAGTACTTTTAAATACTTAGAATAAGAACAATACATAAAACATGACTACTAATCCCCATCAGTATTTTTGCTGGTGCTGTATCGTGTTAAAGAATCAGAGCATGAAAAGGAGCAGAGAAATCACTTATATGTGATTTGTTGTTTTTCTTCACAGGATGTAAAAAAGGACTAACTTTGTGCAAATAATCCAATTCAGGCTTTAAGCTTTGGCTTAACCTCAAGAATAGGGATGCAATTAAGTTACCATAAGGCTATGCTTGAAATGTAAAACATTTACTACTTTTAATGTCATTCAAAAGATTAAATGAGATCCCTAGACATGTTTTATATCTAATCTAAAGCACTAATTGTCTTTTATGCATGTTAAAAATAAATTATTTTTAAAAACTGGGTGCTTTGTCCTGACATCCACAAACCCTCTTTGCTGACATGACTGGGGAAAGAGAAGGTGCAGGAGCAGAGGGGAAGTACTCAATCTCAGTTTTAATGCCAAAGTGCCAGAGCTAAAAAATCATTAGTCTGGTTTATGCAGCATTCACACCATGTGATGGAAAATATGCTAATGACCTGTGAACATTCACATCAAACACCTCAGGATGGTATAGGATTAGAGACCGGGACAGGTGAAAGTTAAAAACGCTGCATTTGATTTAATTACATGTAATGACAGCTGCATATGTAAGATAGCACCTCTTAGGCCTTTCTATATTATGAAACGATGACTAAATAAGTCACAGCTGTTGACTGATGATATTGTCATTTAAAGTTAATCTTGGCAAGTCAGGTTAATTTTTAGAGCACGATTCTTTTACATATTTAAATAAAATGCTTTACAGAAAAGACAAATACTTTCAACAACAAAAACATATGTCAGCATCATTTATAAAAATCGTGGGTTTTTTTGTTTCTTTTTGTGGTACAATCGCATTGTACGACAACAATATAAAGTTGGGTATAACAAGCACATGTTTGGTATAAGTTAATACTCCATACAAAAGATAGCGTTTTGACATGATGCTGATAAGTCAGCTATGAACAAAGCACTGAGGAATCCAAGGCGTTACATATTTTCCGTGTAATTTCCTAATGAGAAAGTAGTTTGAGTGTATCAAATAGACACATTGTGTGTCTACTAAAAGGTATAATGCAGAGTCCTAAATAATAACGGCTAGGAAACTTCTTTTTAATCGATCAATAAATACCAATGATGCCTATTATAAATACTCAGTACATTGCATAAAATTCTATATGTGCAACGTATTCAATAAAGCAAAGTACAGCTTATTTTATACCACATGATGAATATACTGAGAGCTTCTAACTATATATATACCCACCTGAGCAGAAGAGAGAAAAAAATTATGTTAAAAAGATTGAAACCCTAATGTCAGGAGCAGCACAAGGAAAGATATTAAAACATTCCTCCGTAAACATTTCATACTTTTACTATTCAGATTTCCAGTTTGTTTTGATATCTGTAAACATTACACATAAGATGGAACAACTTTGCTTTGGAGACGCAGATCCAAATTTATTTCAGTATTTTTCCTCTCGTGTAAATTCGCCCAAGCTTTCCCCCGTAAACTGTGATAACATTTATTAGCCGTCAGGAGTCAAAACATTTTTTTGCAAATGCTTACGAATGTCAGCCTCGAGCCTCCTCTGGGAATTTTAGACAAATTCCCATAGTGGATGATTTTTACTCCTTTGAAGCAATTTAAACTTGCTAAAGGTTCAAACACAATTTCCAGGGGGATCTATTTGTCATCCAAAATGAGCTGTGCACATAATAATGCAACAATAGAAGTGTACTTTATTCCATGTAAAGCATGTTTTAAAAAGGAGTCTCTTTACTGTCATCAAGCATGTTTCCAAAGGGAGTACTTACATCTCTACATTACATACAGAGTGTCTTAAGGTTAATTTTAATGCACTGATGGTATATAAACAAAACATATTCCTAGTGATAAAAAAGACATATTTAACAATTACCTACTTGTGTGGGAAAATGCATGGAAATAAGAGTCTGACTTAGGCAGCCATGAGAAAATAATCACTCACCTGAACCCCTATTTGCTTTATAGCAAGCAGAAAGTAGCTTCTCATCTAGTTTCCCTCATCCCAAAGCCTCATTGGACAGTATTTCCGGTGAATACTTTAGCTCAATATAGTTTGTGAAGTTTTCCGCAATGTAAAAATATTTAAAAAACAACACTAGATCCTCTCTGTGACCTCCTCAATTCATTGTCCTAAGTTTTCCTCATACAACCACAGGTGAAACTCATCTACCTCATCAAGCAGTGTGCACATTTCAATAGTGGTAAATCTACCACTGCGGGAAATTTAAGAACCAGACTGATTCCAGCTACAACATACTCCATTTCCCAGCCAAAATCTGTTCAAAATGTCCAGGTATTTCCAATTACTCCAAATATTCTGGGTATCTCTCTTTGGATGTTTTCTTAGACTCTGTGCCGAATCCAGAACTATCTAGAGGGCATGATCGGATTGGAATGGAGGATACACTATGGCTCTGAGTAAAATAAAAGGGTAAGAGAAATGCATTTAACTTGTTTAAGCCAATAAGAACTTCGGTTTGCTGCCCTTGAATTGCACTTTGCTGTGAAATTTATAATCGGAAATTTCCATTTTTTTAAGGGGGGGGGGGGTATTTAAGACTGAGGAAATGGAGATAATTTGCATTTACTATTCCACAAAAAGTTGGGAAATTTTCAAAAAAAATAGACCAATATTGATCGTGTGATTCATGCAACGGATTTTTGTTTTTCACAAAAACATGAAAGCTTTTTTTTTCCTAATATGTTAAATTTATATTTGGTCGTTTGAATGATGCATGTAACTTTGGAATAGGTTAATCAGATTAAAAAAATGGGAATCTGCTTCAGAACACCAACGAAATCTGTAGTTTATGGTTTGGATATGAACACAAAAACAAATATATATTTTTATGCGTTACCAAGACTGCAATTCAATCAGTTGCAAAAGCATTTAGAAACCTACAAAAGCAATAAGCTACAAAAACAACTAAAAATCTAAATTAAAATCAATATATCTGCTTCTCAATCAAATACATTTGTGGTTCTGTTTTGAGTCTGTCACCCGAAAATTCTGTAACTTACCGTTGTATTCAAGGACCTGCACTTTTTAGATCCCCACCCAGCTAATTGGGAACTCTGTTCCACAATGAACTGCATTCTTGGCACAGCTAAATAGAAACTACATCAACCAGTGGACTTTTTTGTTTTTCTAAAAAACATTTATTTAAAACAATAAATTTGTTTAAAAAACTTGTCTAAGAACACCGTCTGATTAAATTAAATCACTTTTATGACCTATGGTTTGATGCTTGACAACCATTTAAAAAAAATAACTGGTGGGGATTTTGGTAATAGAGTTTCTATTGTGTTTCCTTTCTATTCACCTGTTATTGTCAATTACTGCAAAACTCATCTGAGGCTGATAACAGTTTGTGTTTCAGGAAATATTTTATTCAGCTGCACTAACCCTTTTATTAAAAAAATATATAGAGAGGTCCAAAGTGAGTCATTCTTTCATTTATTCATTTACAGGCAGGCCAAAGAAATTGATGAGAGAGCAATTCTGAAGCAAAATGCGAATAATGAGGCTGGAAACAAAAGGACTGCTCTTCTTGCTCAGTAGGCAAGCCTGAACACTGTTGAAGTTTGAAAGCATTCCCTGCTGAGGCAACCCTGCGCACAAAAAGATATAAAGAGAGGAAGTCGGCAGGAAAAAGATTATTTTCATAAAATGAATCTCATACAGGCGAAAGATGAGGAAGCGATATGGCAAGGCACTGGGAATAAGGTGTAAGTGCACAGAAGGATGGGGACATATATACACACAGTTTGGTTTGGTTTATTTATGGATATAGGAAAAACAATGTACCCAAAGGATGACATGTAAAAGTGTTAAACACTTGTTTCGAACATGGTCCCTGATGGAAAGGACAATACCTACAATCATCTTGCAAAAATGTAGAAACTTCTGTAACACATCCCCACCAAAATCTGTTTTGTTTTGGGCAAATTAATTTCAGCCCAGGTGGTTTCCAATGAGTCTATCTCTAGGTCCGGGCAGGAGGTGAATGATAAATCAGTCCGAATAAAATGACATACCGCTCCTCCAATATATTTCTGTCTCGTCGGTAGCAGTTGAAACCATGCAGTTTAACCTTGTCGTCCTCAATGGACCTGTCGAGCCACGTCTCAGTCAGAGCAATCACTGCAGCTTTTGTCCTTGCGATAAACTCCCTTAACTCTTCAATTTCGGAAGTAAACTCCTTGCGTTGAGGTGACTAAAATGTAGACCTGGTTGATTCAGAAGTTCCAGGGACGTAACTCTTTTCTCAATCGTACTGTCATCTCCACCTAAAGTTGTATAATCCGCTCGCATATATTCCAGAATATCTGGGGAGCACAATTCCTTTGCGCAGCAGGCATTACACACCAGCTGAATGTTTGCATGCGCTTTGACGGCCAAAGTATATGTTTCACGGTCTATGTTTGCACATTTTATGTGAACAAACTCGTCACACAGGTCACAGGCAATTGCATTTGCATTCGATCTCACAGTCTTCCCCCAGTTTGGGCATGGACACCTAAGTGTTTTGCAGGTGGATGGTCCGGGGCAAGGATGAAAATCCCCGCATAGCAGCAAACTTTCTGTGACCACCAGTAGCGTAAAAATGTATCCTCCTTACTTCTCCAACATTTCTCCTCCTGGTGCGTTGTTTGTTGGAGGCATGATGAAGCGGTCGGATTAATTTATTAAACAGTTGGTAATGTCCGACGGGTATTTGACTGGAATGTTTGTCATCAGCTGATTCAACAAACAAACCTGCTTCTGCATTTCCGTCAGCCGCAAATGAGATGTACAGCCCTGCGATTTGACAAAACGTCAGCAGAAAAAGTAAGAGAAATTCTCCGTTGGCCATTTCGTTTAGTAAATTGACCGGAAAAGTCTCAAAAACTTTTAGAAAATATTTAAACTTCACGCGGCAGCAGCTCAGGGCCGTTAGCTGTTCAGCTGTGTTAGTTAACGGAACTCAGCTGCTGCCTGTTGTCTCATCCGACCACCTCTCAACCTCTTCGCCTCCTGAACAACCTGACTTAGCCATATGCCTGCTTCTCACGGCTATTTCATTTATACATTCAGGGGCAAGCATTTGGCCCTGAAACATTGGTGTATAAAGTGGAGTATATGGTAAAGCTACTAAAATAAACCATTGGCAAGGATGCATTCTTTACTGCTCTTGAAACATTTAGGGACAAAAGACAGACAATGAGACTGTAAAGTCACTTAAAAGTTTTTTCAAAGGTTTTCTGTAGTTGATAGAAAAAATATCCCAAATTAACCATATACATACTGAGCACTAGATTCCCAATTTACTGTTTTGTTGGGAGAAAAACATTAGATAGATTTTGTTTAGCTTTTTTGCTTGGTTACTGATAAATATGAGCTTTCGAATTGAAATTAAACAAGTGACACCACTGACAGTGATCAGACACAAGATTAAGCCAACCTCCCTGCCCGTAGATGGTTTCTAAATAATTTCTAATAACCAATAACTACTAAAGACCCAAAGAGGAATCTGGCAAGAAACCGACTGATTATTCAAATGCTGGGGAGGTAATTAATTGTCTAATTGACATAAGCAGATTGGGGACATGAACCCTATAGATGAGGAGAACTTACTATTGAAACAAACCTAAGTACGCAATTAAAAAGGCATATTGCTAAAAAGAAAAGAGAAAAAAAATAAGAATACAGGAAAAAAACTAGGGTTTAAAGACTAAGAATCATGACAAATCGTCCCTCTTGCCTAAGGAAAGGTACAATAATTATCATATCACTTGTCTTCCAATAAAAAGAGATTCAAAAAAAATGAATACTGGATTTCACTATCTTTGAATCCAATCCTTTTTCACTATAGTAGTATATAAAGACTACTTAATGGACCCCGTGCATACATGTTGCTTGTTTAACAATGTTTTTTTTGTTTGTTTTTTTAAAAAGCATTTCAGTGTGTGGGACTCTAATGTGGTAATGCACAAAGTAGAAAAGAAATGCCAATACTATTTATTTTTTTGTCACTTATATTGTTACCATGAACTATTGCAATAACATTTTATTTTAATTCCTGCCTTTTGCCTGTTTATTATCACCTGCCCGTGGCCATATTGTTACGCCTGTTCATTGCATGTAACCTTATTGATACAATTCTGTGTACCAACACTGACGATAATAATCCATCCTGAATAGTCCTTCAACTTAATATAAGATCTTTCCAGATTTCATGAATATTCAAAATCACAGCTGGAATCAGGTAATTGCTGCACCCACAACAACCGTAGTTTAGTCTACTTATATAACAATAAGGACAGGTTTTTCTTTGTTTTGTTTTGTTTTTTTCCACCTTCATCAGCCTCCTGCTGCAAACCTCTCACAGGGAGAGTCCTAGATGGCACGCCAGTGGTAATGTCTTGCTCTCTTTGTTTGTAGAATGACAACTCCCCCACAAGGGGAAGTTTTGCAGCTTCCGGAAATGAAACGAGTCTGTCATATAACCAGCGAGAGCTCGTGGACAGCTCTGATTATTTGTGTTTTGCCTCAGCTTGAGAAAAGAAAAACTCGCCATGGTGCCTTTGGCCATACAACCAGCCCTTGGATGCATTGCTGACATGAGCCCAGGGACACCCAGAGCATAAGCATGCCAAGTCCCGCCTTCAGCATCTTCGGTAAGATTAATGATCAAGACCATTCCGACAAACTCTCCAGCTTCAGCTTTCACTTTATAAGTAAATCCAGTGGGTTTTCAGTCATCACCTGAGATATGTGGGCGATTTTACTTTAATGTTGCGCAATTAATATATTATATAAGTACAGTACAACACACTGATATAAACTGGCTTACATGTAATTTTGTTAAAAAAATTAATCTGTAAAACCTTTTAACAAAAAGGCCACGCTGACATAAAATATGCCTTTAAACTTAATAGTTAGGGTAATATATTGTATAATCTGGTAACTTATTTTTCTTTCTTCTTAAATCTATTCTTTTTGAATAAGCAAAGTCTATCTTCTGCCCAGTTTTATTTATCCCAGATGAATTTCCCCATTATACCCAGAAAATAAAGCCTCGTCTGTGTTATATTTTAAACACTTAAATCTTATATTTAAACAAAAACATAGCACATCCTGCTGCTTCTTAAGGCATTTCACAAACGGTATTATGAGTTTGACTTATTTGGGCTGTTGACAGTCAGAAAACAACTATCTGATGTTTCGTTTATCTTAATGGGTCTTAGTCCCAAAGAAAAAAAAATAAAATTTGGCCCAGCACTTTCATTACCACTTAAGACTATTTTTAAACCCAGGTTTTGCAAAAGGCTTCACAACGAATGGTAACACTAGGGTGTCATTGCACCTTCCTGTGAATTTGAAGAAACCGACTGTGCAGTCACATGAAAACCATCCCAAACCCGACTGGAAAACGTCATTGCATTGCTGTTGTTTTCTTTTTTGTACTGAACTCTCCACCAGCTATAGTAAAAGTAAAGCAAAAGGTTTCACTGTGTTTCTTTCTTCCAGTTCAGCACATTTATATTAATATAAGATTAATTAGTGTATTTAATCTTTCTAACTCATCGGTCAGCGTTGGGAAAGAGGGGTGATTCAAAATTTACAGAAAATCATAAAAGGTTGAGATTTTTGCACTAAAGATTGCATATCTTTGCTGTATAGATCCATTGTTTCGAGTCCTATTTGATCCTTTGAATCAATAGATCTTAGATGGTGGTTTCTTCAAGATTACTTATGGATGAAAAAACAATTTGTTCCATGAAGCAGAGGGGATAATAGTTTCGAAAAAATCATTTAACTTGTTTGAATGAGTTTGTTTAATGACTTTGGAGCCTGCACCGCTGTTGGTTTCATTATGAAATGTTATGAAGTGAAAGTAGATGGAGGTTTATGGGCTGATCCAAACAAAATGGATTTGCATGTGTTGGCTAAGTGTGAATGCATTGTTGTTTATACGTTTCGAGTTAGATGACTTAAGTTTGGACAACTCAGGTAATTTGAGAATGAAGTATTTAGAATATAATAGTATCATAACGTAAATGTTTTTATTACCTTTAACTTAAGGAAAATAAGAAAAATTCACTTATATCTGTGTAAACCAATCACCTTGAAAGAATAAATAATTTGAATATGGTAAAAACAAGTGAAGTTACTCTTGTTGGTGTTTTAGGTGTTGTACAACTAAAATGCCCTTAATATATGTTGTTGGCATTAATGGGTGTAAAGATTTGTTCTACTGTTCAAGACTTTTCCACTGCAAATAATGTGCCTAAATTCACTGAATTTGGCTAAATTTCAATATTAAATTCATTCTTAGCCAACTTTGCCTGCAATCATTACTAGCAAAAGCATTACATGTATTCATCTAAAAATGTTTAAAAAGAAAAAACAACAACATGGAACCATTAGAACATGTTTTGCTTTTTAATGCTGAAAATGGTTTTAAAAAATGTACTTGTTCTTGTATGTTTTTTAAACATTATAAAATATATTTATTAAAAAAAAGAGTGAAATAATGTTTAAATATGTGTTTTGAATAGCTAATTTTAAATGTCCACATAAATGCAAATGTTTTCACTGCAAAGTTTTACATTAATAGTTTGAGGAAAAAAATTATGTAATTGCTTCATGTTACGTCGCTACATCCTCTAAACATCAACTTTGTCATATTTACGCCATTGTCAAATCATTCTAAATGTAAAAGTCGGAATTTCTTCCTGCAGATTTCTACCTGCAGACACCACAGCCACTTTTTTTCTATTCCATACCTGTAAATTAGCCATTAACACATAATTTTTTGATTAATCTTTTAATATGAACAATGTTTACTCTGGCTTTAAATCACAAGATGTGCATTCGCATTCAGCTAACTAGCACATCACATTGGCAATGACAAACGTTAACAGAAGATTGTGTAGAAGAAGAACCAATGCGTATGTACTCACGTTTATGTACCAAGCATGAATAGCAGCTGATTCTTTTTTAAAAACAAAATATGATCAAATACCGCATCCAACCAGTAAGAAGTATGAATCAACCGATGACAACGAAAATAACCACAACTTACGAGACTTGTTCCACTATCCTGTCCACAATGTTTATGGGTTAACCCTTAAAAACCAAAAATCCTCACTGCTTCCAAATACTTAACATTTTTGTACACCAAGCATTTTTATTCCCACAGTTTTCCCCACTTATCTTAGATAAGTATTAACAAGTTAAAGAGAGCTAAATTATGTTCACTTTAAATCTTTAATTAAACAGAAAGGTGCGTTTCACAGTGTAGATAGCTATATACACAAGTTAGATAAATCAACTTACTTCTTATTAGTGTAAAAGCTTCCTTTTAATGCTTGCCAAACATATATCTTTGTAATATCTTGCTGATTTAACAGCACAAAATACAAAAATTACCAAAAGGGCATCCACCTTGTCTGTGGAAATGTTCATTTAAAGTTATTAGTTTACTTCACCTGCAGCTTTTTTTTCAGCTAAGTCTGGTAAATGTCAGTAGAAACACGTACAAAAAACCACTGAGAGCAATCTGCACTTTATTTGTTCTCGGTAGCCGTTTTGCGCCTTGTTTTTTCTGTCTCTCTTTAACCCTTTTACCACAAGCTAACCCTCGCTCGTGTTTTAAAGATGCTCCTGACATTTTTCCGCAGCACAAAAAGCAAAAGATCAAGAGGAGATAAAGCTATTATTCACTGATGTCCTTTTGTGTGATTTTACCACAGAGGGGTAAACAGCAGTGTCTTTTTTTCATTTTATCTATCTGCTTGTATAAAGGGCCATATGGGCAGCAGCTCTGAATTACTGCACTGTAACATTACACATACAAACATTTAAGACATGCTGCAAAATTTAGGGTACAGTTCTGGTCAGACGTTTACTTATGCCAGTAATAAGAAAAAAATCCTATAATGTGGGGATATTAATATTCTTAATATCTGTCCTCAGTTCCTATTTATTTTGACTACTGAAGTCAGTGGACACTACTTCCAGCTACTGCTTTACATTATATTCAGTTGTTCCTTCAAACACTGATGGTTGTAAACTACACTGTAGCCACAGCTGCCTTGGAGATGAATGACGGAAGCAAAACTGTTATACAATCGGTGTCACCAGACACTCTGACCATCACCAACAGGCAAGGTAGGTGAAGTGTGTTTAGCATTTACATTTATGCATTTGGCGGATGCTTTTATCTAAAGCGACTTACGAAAACAGGGTTAAACATTGAACTACAGCTCAATTTACAAATTATACGTTACTTTAAGTATCCCAGAAGAGGAGTTAACAATAAGGATATGTCATTCACCTACAACATTCAGTGTCTTGCCTAAGGAAACAAAATAATGATAATATTAGGGTCGGTACTTGAACCGTCAACTCACTGTTTAAAGAAAAAACTCACCTTAGCTCCTCAGAACAAAACATCTCAAACGGGGTCAAATAAGTTACGGTTGTCTTTCTGTTAACATTAAACATTTCTTCTGTTGGCATTTCAGTTGCAGATAGCAACACGTTTTGTCACGCTTTAAAGTGGGTTTTTTGGGGGGTTTTTGCAGCAAGTGCTTCTTTCTTGGGCAGCATGGCTAGCTTGGACACTAATGATTCCCTAAGTTTTTATACTAACAGTTTCCATTATTCTGAGGGTGACAGGTTTGGTCAGATAGAAACATGTATCGAATTCTGTGCCCTGACTAAAAAAATATCCCTATCATGCATCAAACCTGATTTTATAATAAACCAAGTTAAACCGAGCCTTTGGGATGGCCCAGGCCTAAGCTAATTTGAAATTGTGGTAAAATGCTTGGAAACTAACTTTAAACAGCTCAAGCATTTCATTACACAGCTGTGGACAATTACCCAGACAAAATAAGGACAAAGGCTAGAAGGCTATAAAAGGCATGTGGTTGTTAGCTGTTTGCTGAAGGACATTTATGCAGCTATTAGAGACCTGTTTGTGTATACTTGAGCCTGTCTGAGTAGAAACAGACAAAACCCGCAATTAATTAAAATTGAGATGTTTTTACATATATTAGGTATATGCTTCCATGAGATGCAGCCCTTTTAGTTTCCCTTTTCTCCTCAGGTCAATGCAGAGCGTCAGTTTTCAATTTCAATCTATAGAGCGATGTTTTTCTCATTCTCACACAGTCCTGCAATGGATAAAGGAGCTCCTAGAGTCTTTGTGTGATCAAAATAAGATTAAATTCTATCTTCCTTTCTCCTAATTAATGTAATCCCTAAACAAATGTATGGTTATAATCATAATTCTCATTTGCATGCTAACCTGTGGATTTTTGTTTGAATTTGCATGGAAAGATTTCTGTCCTTGATAAAGTTAGTTTTGGCTAAACAAAATAACATCCATCGTCACCTCATTTAAAGAGCACTTTGACTTTAATATTCTAGTAATTCTGAAACACATCAAAAATAAAATATTAGAAGGAGAAAGGTAATATAAAAAAAACATCAGAAAAGGTAAAATATTTATAGCTCTGGTCCCAGTCTTGCTGGGAAGATTATTCCCTAACTCCCCTAGAGATTTGGTTCCTTCATTCATTAGGGAACCTCATGTCAACACAGCCAGGCAAGTAGCTTTTTATTCGTCAACTGCTATACCGAGATTGGTTTCCAACTGGAATCCGAATCATTTCATCCAGACATCTTAAGTCTGTGAGATGGAAACTCTCTAGACGAAAGATTTCCTCCTTCAGACACTGCCCGGGCCAGATGTGGAGACAACAACATACAATCCTTTGTCAAAAGAAAGAGACAGACAAAAATTGGACCGCTCTCCGTGCTACAAGTCTGAGTTTTGTTCATCCAAAACTGACGTTTCCATGGACACGAGGTGGAAATATTCTGCGTTGCTCTGATGATTTGGAACCAGAATACGAGAAGATGTGGGTGAACAAAAACTTCTAACCCATCTTCCTTTCCTTTCCTCTTAGAGAAGATCGGCAGATAAGCAGAGATGCATTCATAAAAGATTTTACCAAAAGATATATATATATATATATATATATATATATATATATATATATATATATATATATATATATATATATATATATATATATATATATATAT
>JAVLVB010001098.1:1370744-1380790 GCA_032876305.1 Orestias chungarensis
GATGACCCTCGCGCCTTCCTTGAGACCCATCCTTCTATTTACAAATCCAGACATCACGTGACGACATCTGCACTCTCCACGCGGGAACGTCGTTCCAGGCAGCGCGAGGAGTTGTGTTCTAAGTAAAACGTTCCTGTCTCACCTGGTTAATAACGACGACACCGCAGAGCAAAAAATACAACGTTACCCACAAAGCAGCTGCAGGCCTCGTTGCTGCTCGTGTAGACTGTTTGTTTTGGGGAGCTTTTTCTGCTCTTTTAACTATTTCCTTGTTCCCTGTGAAGTAAGATGTTAAGTTCCAAGCTTCTCACTCTGGTGCTCGTGGTCCAGCCGGGTAGAGTCCTGCTGGGCATGAAGAAGAGGGGCTTCGGGGCTGGAAAGTGGAACGGCTTCGGGGGCAAAGTTCAACCGGGAGAAAGCATCGAGGATGCAGCTAAGAGGTAGAAACATTTATTTACATATAGGTTAGTGTTGAAGGGTTAGTACATTACAGCTAATGCAGACTCTATTTTTTAAACTAAACAGTATATGCACCAGGCCATGCTGATTAAAGCAGGTATTGATTGGTTTGGCAGTGTGAGCAGGTTACCAAGTACTAAAGAAGGAAAGAAAATCAGTGAACCGACAATTCACATGTAGATCTTTTTGAAGGCACAGTTGCAGAACAAACCTGTAACTGCATTCGTCCTCATTGTGGATCCCTTTGTGTCCTTCATATTATTAAATTCATAATTACAGTTTAACAGGCTCGTAAGCTTTCAGATCTTAAGGGTGTGACTTATAACTCACACCATTCATCTCTCCTCCCTATGTAAAAAACATGAAATTCCTGTGATTTAAATCTATTTTTATTGGTCTTATGTAATATTTCACATGTCGGAAAATCCAGGTTTTCTGTTTTTTTATTACTACAAGTCACAGTTATACAAATAAACAGGGATAGATGCTGAAATATTCAGCTGTCGTGTGTACTTCAGCTTATTTATAAAGTGCCAATTTGAAACACATGTCTGTAGGCACTTTACAAGGAAACCGTTAAATTCCCAAAAATAAACACGGTAAATAAAATTACCGTAAAGAGTTTCCAATCTAAAGAAACCCAACAGGTTGCATTAAGTCATTGACTTGCAACGTTCACTCCGATCACTCCTGTTGTTGACCATACATCAGTCCAGAGTCCTGAGAAAGGACATCTTGAGATGTCTGATGGGGAACACTGGAATCAAGCTCACAATCTTCTAATCGTTGGACAACTTCTCTCCCAACTAAGCCACAGCTGTGGTTTATAGCGATCTTAGAAAAACAAAGAAGACTTTTAAAATAAGAAGTCAGAACATTGACATGTATAACAACCATGCACCATCAATGCAGATGCCGTTTTCTTTTAATAGAGCTTATAAAGACTTAACAATGTCTGAAGGCTGTTTTTCAGTTTATTCTCAACATAAAAGTGTCAAGAAAAAAAAGACGTTTAATCTATTCCTATATCTTGAACATTTAAAAAACACCCTAAGAGTAGAAGAAAAAAAAACTAGATATGTTTGCTTCAAAATGTCTTAAAGCTCTTTTTTGTTCTATAGACGTCCATTCAAACCCTGGTATATATATATATATATATATATATATATATATATATATATATATATATATATATATATATATATATATATATATATATATATATATATATATATAATTACTTCCTGCTCATTACAGCAGTAATTGCCATTTATTGAGTCCAATTGGTAAGAGTCAAAGTTGATCCAATAAGATTCAGACAATTTAGCAAAAAAAAGTCTTATCTTGGCAAACCAGTAAAACTTAAATTTTGATCAAAGCACACATGTTAGGCATTTCTAATAACTTCTTTTTTTTTAAGTATATTTACACTTAAAGGCAAAAGGAAGTAAAAGCAGAGTGGAGAGAAACAGCAAAACAATTGTGAATGTTTCCAATGTTGCATAAAAGAAATGAATATTTTAGTCGGAACAATATGTGATTATTCCAGAAGTGAAGTGAAAAAGCCCTGAAGGCATTCAGACCCACTCCAAAACTTTTTCCAAACAAGCAAAGAAAAATTCTTTGTGTGTCGGGTTGCTTAATATTTATATTATTTATAATATGCAAATATATTTTATCTCGTTTGTATTGGTAAACATCTGTTCTCAGTGCTTTTGAAATGGAAAAGTAAGTCTCCTTGTCGCATTTAAATCAATTTTTGTTTTGCTCCCAAAACTTTAAAAAGTTGTAAACACAGTGGTTGTAATTTATCAAAATGACCTAAGTATTGTTGGAGACCTTTTAGAATGGAACAATTCAACTATTATATGTAATTATGTACAGCATATGTTATACTTTACCGTCTCTTTGGGGACGCTTTCTTAAACTCAAATGTGCTGCACTGAACAGATAGACAAAGAAAAAGGAATCCTCAAAAGGAAAAAAATTTTATCCATCATCACAGTTCTGTACAGCCAAACACATTAAGGCACATTGAGCCCTTATTGAACGTAGCTATAGAAGAAGCGTCTGATCCGGGGCCAGTAGCTTTCTGGATTAAAATATTCTCTGTTCGTGGCAATTAAATTAATCTCATTATCAAAGGCGTGTCATCGCCGTTAACAGTGCCAAGCTGTGAACTACACAGATTGACACTGGGATGTGTCTGTGGGACAGTTGGGGGGTGTTAGAGTGTAAATGTGTATGTCTTTACTCAAAACAGTTTTTTCCGTGCATTCTCAAAATAATTTGTCACACCATTTTTGGTCTGTCCATCTCTGGACAGGTGACGTCATTTGGTGTTCTGCAGCTTTAATAACTGATATGGGTGAAATGGGCCCATCTAAAGTATTACTCATGCATTAAGAGAAGAAGTTGTGATTAGTTTGGTCCTTGACTTTTCTATAGAACTGGATATGTGGTAGACCTAAACTTCCAGCAGTTGTGTTCCCTTGTGTGAAATACCGGTGCACAAACGCAACCAATGTTTTGTTTCTCCTTTTTAGGGAACTCGAGGAAGAAAGTGGCCTCCGAGTGGACGCCTTGGACAAAATTGGAAATATCAAATTTGAGTTTGTTGGAGAAGCACAGCTGCTTGATGTCCACGTCTTCAGAGCTGATAGTTTTAAAGGTGAACCAACTGAATCAGATGGTAAGGAAACCAAAGTGGTGCCGTTAACCCTCATGCCTAAACGTTCATTTGGGGTCTGTCTTATCCATCTGCAGGATGATTTAAAAAAGAGCAGAATATGTATAAAGGCAGAAAACCGTTTATAAATACCAATTCAGTATAACAGACTTTATGAAAACATTTTAATACCGCAAATTTTCCCCTTTTGGTTTTGGTTCCTCTTAATGTTTAATGTCCTAAGAAACTAGTCTAGTAGTCTGAGTCACAGTTTCTACGAGTTTGTAACGGTAATAAGTTCGCCCTTCATGACCCGTCATAGCTTAAAGTAGGCACAGAAAATTATTGAAATCTTGGATTTTATGTGTGTATGAATTTAAATGTGAAATAAGTGTGCTAACAAAGTGGTTCTTGTTGGGAAAAACATTTGAAGAACCTGGAGGAAGATATCGCTCTGAGGGGGGACTTACAAAAAGCTGAATGTAAAATTGCCCAAGATTTCCTCAAGAAAATAAAAACCATTGGACATAATAGCACCACACTGGTTACAGTATCTCACAGAAACAGTTGTAATAAAAAAATTTGCATCCGTATAAATAAATAAATAAATTCAGCTGTCATTTTTTTTTTCAGAGGAAATACCTAAAATTATGTAAAAACAAATTTAAGAGTTTAAAAAAAAAAATGTCATTCAAGGATTTGCAGCGACGCAATGTTTTCCAGGAAACACGCAGAGTTCAACAGTATGAAGACCAAACATACAATATAATGTGGAGAAGCCAAACTCTTGATGCAGTCAGACATAATCTAAGGTCCAGAAACTGAATGAGAAAAATAATACTAAAATAATAAAAGTGTTGTCGAATCTACAAAATAAAATGCGTGATTTACCTTTATTTCACAAGAATAAAATACTTAAATATAGGCTTAAGCTTGGATTTATTGATGTCCCAGTTTTGTTTTAATTAGATAAGTATGCCTTTACAAAAATCCATTTATGTAAACCCCTTGTGTCAAAAGCTTGTAGAACCCACATTTCCATTTCATTCAAACTGAACTTGGGTTTATTATAGTGAATGAAGCATCGCTGAGCTGATCGCCGTGTTTGTTTCTACTGGGGCTGCATTATATATCGGGAAGATATTGGCATCGCAAAAGCAGTGTGGGCAATATTCATATTGCAAAGGTTGTTTGCAGTGCAATAATGGTACAATATATTTTGAGACTCCTTAAGTTGTATTTTTTTTATGCTGCTGCAATATTTAGCCACTCTAGTCTCACAAAAGCAGCAAAAGCTCCCATCATACAAAAATGGCGATGCAAAGGGTCTGACAGATACAGAGGTAACAAAGATACAGGCAGATGTATTACAGCTCATATCTCCATAAAAAATATTTTAAATCCTAATTATCTTGTGAAAAGTATTTGTTAAATGATTCATTTCTGACTGTTTGAAAATGTGTATATGAGCAGCACATTTTCTATAAATTGACAATTTCCTTTTTTGGAGTTAACTTTCATCAATGTCGTCTCTCTTGATAATCAGTCATTTTAAGCTCATTTGACTTGCAGCCCCTAAAACTGTTTTATTCCTTGACTGTATATTTGATCGTTATCTGATTTAGATGGAACAGGCTGTCATTTTATTTCTTTTTTTTCTTTAACTTCCATTTTTTATGTCTTTTGTAGAAATGAGGCCTCAGTGGTTTGACTTGGACAAAATCCCCTTCAGTCAGATGTGGGCTGACGATATCTTGTGGTTCCCTTTGATGCTGCAGAAGAAGAAATTCGTGGGATACTTCAGGTTTCAGGGTCACGACGTGATTCTCAGCCACACACTGGGGGAGGTTCAGGAACTTTGATTTAAAACAACTTTTTATTTATGTCTGGAACCAAAAACGGCAGCAATAAGCGAAGAATTTGGACATAAAGGAAGATGAGAAGAAAAGAGTTTACTGTACACTTTGCAACTGTAAAACAAGTAGAATATAAAAAAATGTATATACTATCTGATGTGATGTTTTCTTGAGACGAGTCAAAGCAGCAGCCTGTTTAAATGTATTTTGGTTTGGATAATTTTTTTTTGTATCAATTGAACAATAGAAAAATCTTTAACTAAACCATTCTTATAATTGCTGAGTAGCTTGTTTTGCATGTTTTTTAAAGACATTTAAAGTTATTTGGGTCTAAAAGGCCTCTTTCCCATCACCTTAATTTTGAGGTACCTCCATTAATTCTGTATTAGATTAAAATTAGGGAGTAATTTATTACCTAAATCCAATTTTAGGACATGCATCTGCTTGTTACACCAAGATCCTTTAATCATGGTCAATTCTCTTTCGAGTTTATTAAATAAAAAATTATCACAATAGAAATGTAAACATATACACTATAAGAGTTCACAATGGACTATATCAAATATAAACTAAGTTTGGAGAAAAAAAAGTGGGCAAATGGTTCTATATGATGAATGGGGCAGTCCTCAATATGTTATAAAACATGGAGTCTCGCCTACTTTTTAAGCAGACAGTCATGTTTTCTACTTTGTTTTTGGAAAAATTTCTCAACGAATCTTTCAGTATGACGAAACAAATTTTGATACGTTTTTTATTATTTTTTGTAACACTTAAAAGTCGATTTATTGCAAGTGCTCTAGAACATGCCACAATTAACCTTTGGTTATTCCTTTAAAGTCGCGATAAAAATTGAATACCCTGCCTCAATTGTAGTAACATATTGACCTGATGTTTTCCAGGTTTGATTTTTACTTATAATACAAAAGCAGAAGCCGAACAAAGATCAAGTACAAATAGGTTTGTGAGAAACCAAGTAATCTCACAAACAGATGTGCAAACAAAGGGGGTGTTGTTTCCTTGTATTACGATGGTTCCAAACATTTTTGGGGACGTTAGACTTGATAAGGTCTGGGGCTCGTAACCCAGCCAAGGGTGTTTTTGCTTGGAGTTTGAATGTTCTCGCCCAAGCATGTTTGGGTTCTCTCAAATTACTTAGTCTTGCTCCCTTTGTCCAAAAACATGAAATGCCCTTAGGTATGATGGTGTGTGTGGCTGAATCTCTGTTTTGTGAGAGAATGATGAACTTTATCTTGGATACCTTGTTAACTTAAAACAAAAAGAACTCCAACTTCCTCTAAAAGCAAAACAACTTCTTTTTGCAATTTAAATCCTACTCTAGGTCTAAGATACACTAAACTGGAGAACAAGTCAGATACAAACTATAGTACTTCCACTCTTGTGTTTTCCAGATAAGATTAGTTGGGGGTTTTTTGCGCTTAAGTCCAATATTTTACCCATTTGAACCAATATTATTTTTATCCGTTACAGTAGCCAAAATTAAATCCAAGGGAAAGAATTTGCTCGCTTTATGATTAAAGTGTTGAAGTGAATTTCAAAATGCATTTTTAAATCAGTCTGTAAAGCATCTGCTGCTTTTGCTGCTTGCAGATAGATAACACAGACCTATTTTCACTTAGCGAATGGCAAAATGTTTTTTGTTTTATTTGTAATCTCCTTTATTGACTTTTGGACTCATATCAGACAAATCCAAAGGGTTCAGTAACTTTTTTTGTCTAAATATACATGGACATTTTGCAGAATTGTCAAGAATCAAATACCATCTCGGCAGTGACAAAGCCGTTTAGAAAAAATGAATAAAAGTGGTAGAAAAAATCAAATAAACATCCAGACAGACTCAATTCTCAGTGTTAATATCTTAGTGTGCTCAGCTTCTGAAACTGTGTACATAGATGATTTAGAAAATGTGTCACAATGAATGACTGTCAGCCATCTTAGATCCCTTATAGAATAACACCTCTTAGCAGCTTTTGAAGGTGCTAACATTTGTAAAAGTTGATTCTGGAATAAAATCCGCATCCCAGAGCACAACCCTATACGCATGCAGTTAGTGACTGTCGAGAGTAAGATTGTCTTACTGGACGCGATGTGCTTCATGACTGGGAACAAGTTGAGCCTTAAATATTTTTAGGTATCAGCTCACAGAGCTTTAAATTTTCCAGTCGAGCTTTTATCTGTTACGAGTGCTTCTTCTCTTCTGCGCTGTGTTTCTTTCAGGTTGAAGGTTTCAGTCCATTATTGCTGCCAAAGAGACCCCCAAGCTTAGGCTGGAGTTCATTCCACACCTCGCCCATCTGATAGGGGGGAGAAAAAAAAAAGTGTTTTTTTTTTTGTTATGCACTGTGAACCTTTCAGTATACAGTTCCAAATCCGGATGCTAATCCAAAACTGCATTACATTTTACAGGATTTACTTTATATGGGTTTAAATGTAACAAAAAGACGGGTGCATCTGACGTATGCACCTCATTTTTAAAACGGAAAAGGAGGACATGTTGCCAAATGTGATATGCACTCAATCATAGGAAGAATAAAGCAGCTCTAATCCACTCGCACCAAACCCTCAGTATGGGCTCCTTTGTTAGACTTCAGGGGCCAATTTGAAACTATACCGACTCTCCCCACCGTAGAGCTGCTGAGTCGACATCAAGGCAAGCTGGAGGATAACTCATTTCTATGGGGCACTTGCCTCTCTGTGTCCTTTGACCTGGGAGTTAACGAAGGCCCCCAGAATGTGAGAGGTGATCGGAAGGTAGCTGAAGATGAGCTGCGTCTCTTGATGAAGGCAGAATAGGGAGAAGTAGTTGCGGAGCTCCATGGTCTGGATAGCACTTTCTTGCTATTAAAAGGAAGAATACAAAAATGCAAAGCTGACGATTAAAACCAAGAAATGAGGAAAACGGTGCAGAAAAGAGGAAACGTTTATCACAGTTTTTGTTTTGTTTTTTGCTTGTGAAAATGTTTACAACACATTTACAAGCTTTTAGTCACCAAAGCAAAGTTCTTCAAAAAGAACTATTGGTAACAATTGTAGTAATTTTACTTTTTCAATCAGACATCAGCGGCTGATCCAGAACCCTGTTGTTTACGTTCTCACAAAACCAGGAAAGAAAAAAATGAAGCACATCACCCTGGTTCTAAAGTCCTTACACTGACTTCCTGTAGTTCAGACCTGAAAATACCTCTTGTCAGTTTATAAATCACTAAATGGCTAAGCACTGACATACATTGAAGACCTGCTGACATATCAACCTTCCGGACCACTAAGGTCTTCTTGGTTCCAGCTTACTCACCATCAACAGAACCAGAAGCAAACATGGACGAGCAGAGTCTGAACTGAACTCCCAGAAAACTCCAAATCAGCTGAAACACTGAGTTCTTTTAAATCACAGCTTGTTCCCAATGATTTTGATAACAAAATGAAATGCTTCTGCGTCATGATTTTACCACGTCAGGCACTTTGAACTGCCTTGTTGCTGAAATGGGCTGTACAAGTAAACTTGACTAAGTTGGCTATTTTAGAACACAGATTGATCCTCGATTGCTCTAATGCCTTACACATTTACCTCAGTTACATAAAGTCACTTTTTAGCCAGAGGGAATGTTCCAATTCAGGACAGATTTAGAAATAAAGTTGAATTAAAATGTGTAGAATTAGGCTAGACATGGTGTGACAACTGGTTCAAGCATGCAAGTTGCTTGAACCAGTTGTCACACCATGTCTACCCTCTAGTTGGCTTGAACCAGACTAATTTATACATTTCAATTCTGTTTCGGGCAATGGAACAAAGCAACTGAGCAAAAACTGCAATATGTCTATATCTGTATGTTTCAGTCCATAAAGTGGAACTCGTTAAACAGTCACATAAGTCCAATAAAACAAGGTTTGTAAGGTATACATGTTGTGACCTATGAAACCACTGAGCTGTCAGCTGACTTGGTAGTTACCCAGCAGACATCTTTAACGAGGAAGACATTCATTACTGAAGAACCAGACATTTGAAAGAGTGCTGTAGTAATAGAAAGTTGAGTGGAAGAAAGAAAAAAAAAGGTCAGCGAAGCCAAAGGCTGACCACCTCCATGCCATGCTGTGTTAATGCGGATCGTAATGAAAAAGGGACGTTTACAAGTACTAAGTGCACATCATGTACAGTATGCAATATGTTTCTGAAACATAAGATGTTTTCCATTAATTGTAGGTAATAACATTCTAAAATTGAATCAAAATAAGCAGACATCATTAACGAAAGAACGAAAACCTGCTGTCACGTCAACAATGTTAATTAAAATGATAAAGTATTTGATAAGGGGATATAAAAAAAAAAAAGTACTACAGTGAACAACAGTACTTTTTAAATCTATAGGTCTGAACTGCACACGGACTTACTTTAATAAAAACGAGGTCAGTTTTGACGGAAATTTACAAAAAAAAAAATCATTTGAATATGAAACACACAGGAAGCAAAAGAAGACAGTACGTTAAATACCTTCCTAACACAAACTTAGCTTTGTCCCAATTAGCTTTTGATTTACCACATTCAAAGAAAATGAGTTTAAAGAGGAGACCGTTTGCTTTCTGTGAAATATCACTTTCAAGGAAGAGTTTTAAGCATGAAAAAGGGTCTTAGAAAATAAAAGGCCTGAAGTCCACATCACAGGGGTTTGCTACAATTCACAGCTTCTCTTCCTTTACTTCCTAGCACCATTAACTATACGACAGGTCAAATTTAGCTTCGAAACTGCGTTTGCAAAATACTTCATCTCTTATATCATAACTTTGATAACAGCTTTTGCAAATAAAGTTTTAATGACTAGGCAAAAAGAACAATCACCTGAACGATTCGTGATTCCAGCTGCTCTACAGACGACTGCTCTTTGGGCTGAACACTGGCACTCATCATCTGTCTTTTCATCACGCCATATTTGTGCAGTGCTCTCTGGTGCTCGTGGAGCACACCCTTCTCGTGGCGCTCGCAGAGATCCTGTGGGTGGGGGGGGGGGGGGGGGGGGGGGGGGGGGGGGGGGGGGGGGGGGGGGGGGGGGGGG